>JAQFXM010002784.1:0-23026 GCA_034693345.1 Entomobrya multifasciata
GATTGGATACCGAAAAAATGACTAGGACGATTGGATGCCGACAAAATGACTAAGAGAAGTGGATGCCGATAAAGTGATTAGGACGAGTGGATGCCGACAAAATAACTAAGACGATTGGATACCGAAAAAATGACTAGGACGAGTGGACGCCGACAAAATTACACAGACAATTGGATACCGACAAAATGACTAAGACGATTGGATGCCGACAAAATGACTAAGACGATTGGATTCCGACAAAATTACTAAGACGAGTGGATGCAGACAAAGTGACTAGGACGAATGGATGCCGACAACATGAGTTAGACGATTGGATACCGACAAATTGACTATAAGAAGTGGATGCCGACAAAATGACTATAAGAAGTGGATGCCGACAAAGTGACTAGGACGAAAGAATGCCGACAAAACGAGTTAACGAGTGGATGCCGGCAAAATGAGTTAGACGATTGGATACCGATAAAATGACCCAGACGATTGGATACCGACAAAGTACCTAGGACAAGTGGATACCGACAGAATGATTTCGACGATTGGATGCCGACACAGTGCCGTAGACGATGGTATGCCGACAAAGTGACTGGGACCAATGAATGCCGACAAAATGACCTAGACGATTGGATGCCGACAAAATGACAAAGACGATTGATTGCCGACAAAATGCCTAAGACGATTGGATGCCGACTAAATGACTCAGACGATTGGATGCCGACTAAATGACCCAGACGATAGCATACCGACAAAGTGACTAAGACGATTGGATACCGACAAAATGACCCAGACGATTGGATACCGAAAAAAAAACTAGGACGATTGGATGCCGACAAAATGACCCAGACGATTGGATACCGAAAAAATGACTAGAACGACTGGATGCCGACAAAATGACTAAGAGAAATGGATGCCGATAAAGTGACTAGGACGAGTGGATGCCGATAAAGTGACTAGGACGAGTGGATGCCGACAAAATAACTAAGACGATTGGATGCCGACAAAGTGACTAGGACGATTGAATGCCGAAAAAAACGAGTTAGACGATTGGATACCGACAAAATGACCCAGACGATTGGATGCCGACAAAATTCCTAAGACGATTGGATGCCGACAAAATGCCTAAGGCGATTGGATACCGACAAAATGACTGAAACGATTAGATACCGACATAGTGACTTAGACGATTGGATACCGACAAAATTACCCAGACGATTGGATACCGAAAAAATGACCCAGACGATTGGATACCGAAAAAATGACTAGGACGATTGGATGCCGACAAAATGACTAAGACGATTGGATGCCGACAAAATGCCTAAGGCGATTGGATACCGACAAAATGACTGAAACGATTAGATACCGAAATAGTGACTTAGACGATTGGATACCGACAAAATGACCCAGACGATTGGATACCGAAAAAATGACTAGGACGATTGGATGCCGACAAAATGACCCAGACGATTGGATACCGAAAAAATGACTAGGACGATTGGATGCCGACAAAATGACTAAGAGAAGTGGATGCCGATAAAGTGACTAGGACGAGTGGATGCCGACAAAATAATTAAGACGATTGGATACCGAAAAAATGACTAGGACGATTGGATACAAAAAAATGACCCAGACGATTGGATGCCGACTAAATGACCCAGACGATTGGATGCCGACTAAATGACCCAGACGATTGGATACCGACAAAATGACTAAGACGATTGGATGCCGAAAGAATGACCCAGGCGATTGGATGCCGACAAAATGACCCAGACGATTGGATGCCGACAAATTACGTGTGTAGATGTGTTCAGATATCGACTTATCAGTAATAATGCTCTTTGGCTTACTCAATCACAAGTCGATAAGTTCAGACGTCGGCGTGTTACAGTATCTACTTATCAGTAATTATGTTCTTTGGCTCACTCAAACAATGACAAGTCAATCAGTAAAAACATCGACGTGTTAACATATCGACGTAAGAGTAAATATTTTCCCGGACACAATTGAACAGTACGAAGTCGATAAGTTTACACGTCGGCGTGTTACCATATTGACTTATCAGTAATCATATTCTTTGACTCACTCCAACAATGACAAGTAGAAAGTAAATACATCGACGTACTACCATATCGACCTATCAGTAATTATATTATTTAACACGCTGAAGCAACGACAAGTCGATAAGTTTACACGTCGACTTCTTCAGATATCGACTTATCAGTAATATTGCTCATTGACTCACTTAAATAATGACAAGTCGATAAGTAAAAACATCGACATGTTAACATATCGATGCATGAGCAAATATTTTCTCTGACACGCTAAAATAATGAAAAGTCGATAACTTTACACGTCGGCGTGTTAACATATCGACGTATAAGCAATTATTTTCTTTAAAGGCTTAAACAGTAGCAAGTCGATAAGTTTACACGTCGACGTGTTGAGATATCGACCTATCCCTAATCATATTAATTGGGTCACTGAAACGATGACAATTTGATAAGCTGACACGTCGATGTGTTAACAATCGACTTGTTAACATATCGACGTATGATCATTTTTTTCTGACACGCTTAGACAGTAGTAAGTCGATAAGTCTACTTATATCGACCTATCAGTAATTATATTGTTTGACACGCCCAAAAATTACCATTACGTGGTGATATAGTTACTTTTATAGTTTCTCAAACAGTTTGTAGTTTCTCAACCCTTTTGTAGTTTCTGTATAGATTTATTGAGATGAGATGTATAGCTCAAATATTTATAGTTTTATGGGATGGATATGGACAGATCTGAGCGTGCTCGCTGGCTTTGCTAGTATTAATATATTTGATTTTATCATGCGGGACTTCATAAAAAGTAAAAAATGTACCATAACAAGTAGAAAAAATAATGTGCTGAAGAAAGTAAAGAATATGCTGGAGAATGCGTGCCATACATCATACATATATGCAAGATGCAAGGGTTTTGAAGTAGCTGTGTTTCTTACATTTCCCAGATGTAAACATCACAAGCGGGAAATACCCACTCAGATGATACAGCTAAACAATCCAAGATGACTTTGACTGACTTGAATCGCCAAAATTCAAGATTCCATTAGATTAAATTCATACTATTTCAGGAATTTCAGTCGGATTTATAGTATCAATTTGAAAGTTAACTGTAAAGATACGAGGTTAAAAGTAAGTGGCAAGTGGGGGTGTTTTGGTTTTCTTTGGGCGTCCATTGTGTGAATATAGGCGTATTGTTTGATGGCGCTACCACCTCAAGCAACGGCGTCAACTACGCCTCCCGAGGAACTTCCGTTGGAACTGCTTCATGGAGAGCTAATATTTAGTGGTGTTTTACTTCCTAAGGATAAAGAGGGAGATATTGTAAGCATTTTTCTGTCATTCAAAATCAAACATTTCTGTCACTAGTCACTGACGCCAATTAAACTACTAATTAATGAATTCATTCTATCGTGGCTGTTGTAGAATGAGCTCCTCTCAAAACTAGAATTTATTGGATTCAGCACTGGTTATAGACTCATAGAACGGTATGTGTAAACATTTAAATGAGATTCAATTTTAAAAAGCCTTTTGTGTAAATGTTAAGGTGGTTATCTTTAATGCTCTAAATTGTATTTCTATTATTGCAGGCTGCTCAAGGATTCCGCACGTTTCAAAGATGAGCTTGATACGATTAAGTTCATTTGCAAGGATTTCTGGGTTGCGATATACAAGAAACAAATAGATAATCTCAGAACTAATCATCAAGGAACTTATGTGCTGCAAGACAATTGTTTCAAGCTATTATCCAAAATTTCTGCAACTAAACAGTATCTTGAGCATGGTCCAAAGGTAAATTAATGCATCATATTAAATTTCTTCCGGTTGAAATTCTTATATTCAAGCGTTTATGTACCAAAAAGATTACATGGGTAATGAGCAAATTTCCATTTGACAGTTTTTAGCATTCACGTGTGGAATTATTCGTGGAGCGCTGTCCAATTTAGGGATTTCATCAGTGGTTGTTGCAGAAATATCAACAATGCCAACTTGCAGATTTCACATAACGATTCAAAGAGCGACGTGAATTTCAAGATTTCACGATGAAGTAATGAATTTCGTCTAATTTTTGATTTGATTCATGTAGTTAGATTTCGTATATTTCTTCATTTTGTTATGCCAGGCTTGAATTAATGTTTTGTAAATTGACAAAGCGGATGACTATGTTATTTATTTCGTGTTAAGTACATAAAATAGTCCATTATCTTTAACATAATTTATAATCTGTCATCATTCCTTATCCTCAGAATACATACGATCCCAACCCAACTAATTACATTATATGCTAGATTACGATCACGATTGTATCGTTATCATATAATAAAGTTAAAATACAGTTTTGTATAATAATAAGTGATGTATTTATATGTAGTTATCTTGTAGAAAAGGTGACGGTATTATTCCAAAACATGCTATTATGAAACTTACAATTTGAAAATATATTTTTAGAATAAATTTATTTGAGAAAAGGAAACATTTTGTGATTTGGTTTGTATTCCAACAATATTTTTAACGGTATTTTAAGATAAAATAACTTCAAGAGAGGAACTGAATTGAATAATAGTATCTTAATTTATAAAATCATATCGAAATGCTCCTTGCACAAAAATTTGTATAAAATCAAAAACATGTTGTTCAAATTTACTTTTTCTTAAATACTTTAGGCGCATGAACTTCTCCCAAGTCCCTGTGTAATTCTTGAAAGCAAGCTTTACAGTAAATATCATCATCACATTCCTCGCATATAAGCGTTGCCCGTTTATCACTGCATATTCCACACAATTCATCAACATCCTACAACAAAGAACAAAAACTCAGTAAATTCTAAAAAAATTCACCATTACCGCTAGTTGTAAGAGCGATTTCACCGCAACGAAAAAACTTACAATATCTTCATCTGATTCAACGGGATCAATCTCATTAGCAGGTCCTGGCGAATGATCCACATCCATATCGGTATCATCGCCAAGTTTCTTTTCAAGTAAAACTTCTTCCTGGAACTAAATTACATTATGCATTCTTACTTTCATGACACGTGATAAAACAACGCTATTAATGTACTTAAAAGATTATTTGAAGAGTTCAAACCTTTTTCAAAATTAGTTTTACTTGATCCTCTTCGGAAAGCTCATCTTGGTCCCTAAGCAAATCGATCACAAGTTGAGTTAATTTAATTGGACAAGAAACTCGTGCGTTTAAATTTGAAAAATAGGAAAATGTAGAACTTACTCCATAATTGCAGAGCTAGTCCCCGGCTTATCTCTTTGAGTAGTTGGATTTGCTTCTCCTCTAAGCTTAGCAATTCTGTCTTCGATATCTTGCGTAAGGCTCGTTTCATAATTCCTATCCAATTCAACCTCGGCTGCAAACTTGGCAATCACATCTTCTTCTGTCTGCGGTTTAGCGTTTTTCCAAAGCGCAGCCTGTGAGGGTCCTTCTGGTCTATATTCCTCACCTGTAATGAAATTCATTAGGAAGCGTTTCATTACACCACAAGACATATTGTGTACTAAATCTCAGTCATCAAACTCGTTGTTAAAGTACCTTTCAACCGTGCCAAACGCTGTGCTATTTCATCTTCCGCTTTGTCTGAACTCTTCCTTCTTGACTTATTCGAATGTTCCGAGTCATCCTTTTTAAGACTTTCCAATCGTTCCAATATGCGTTGATCCTCTACTGAAAGACCTTTCCTGAGCTCTTGAAATCCTCTCTGTCTCACAGATTGCTGATATACAGTGATTGGAGGTTTTGCAGGATCATCCATAGATTCCAATCTATCAATCAAATAAGTATATTTATTCCTGATGATCTTGGGTAAAGGTCATTGATTAATCGAGCTGATAATATTGACTGCTTTGTGTTATGTTTACCTGTGTAAAGCATGTAAGACGGATATGGGTTCTTTGGGAGCAGATGCCGCTTGGTGACATCTTGTACAAACTTGTAATTGTTTTGATGTTTTTGGATCCATCATTTGAAAGCGAAGGCACTTTTTACAGTAAGCAAAACCACATTTCGGGCAACCATACTAAAATTACAAGAAACTTGCTTATAACAAAGACCATGAAATTGTAATAATTAAGGTGCATTCCAAATTTTTAATCGAATTCATTATCAAAAATATATGCACCGATAAAATGTGGAATGCTTTCAGCATAACTTGTACTTACTTCTTTTTTCAAGAATCCAAATTGTTCAGCACATCCGTAACATGACATTTTGTCAGTGGAAAAGGTAACACGAAATCAAATCAAGAACATAAAATAGGAATTTACAAAAATACTTCTTATAGAATACTTGGGTCTCTAAAAACAGATCTGAAAATTAAAATGACATTTAAATTCCTGGGTGTATTTGTGTTGTATTCATTTAAATGTCCAAATGCACAGTGACACATGAAACACAACACTTTCTTAAAATACACTGTTTAAAGGTAAACACAAGACATCGAGCTGAAAACACAGAGTCATATGACTTGAGCAGCTGTAAGCGAGAGACGAGACGAGACGATAACGATGACTGTGCGCTGCGCTGTGGTGTGAGTGGTGATGTGATGATGCAATGCAATTTGGTGTACTGGCTTGCGCTGCAGGTGACAAACAAACTGTGCTTTAGTAATTTTATAAAATCATGAATCATGCAATAAATTGGGAACAGTTATCGTTTTAGTGCATTTTATTAAGTGCACTAAAAAAATGTACACAGAAAACTAAAAGATCAATTTCCCATGCGATGCACAATGCAGTAGTAAGGTACTTACATGACACATGAATGCAATGACGTGTTTGCAACTTTGCAGAATTCACTGTATGCATCGAATGGAATGATGATCCTTTGTCGACTTCTATTGCAGACATTGTGGATTGGGAGGGATGCATTTTTTGTTGTAGAGGCAGAAGCAGTGAATAAAGTAGCATGGACGCTGATAATATTTTGATGATGAGATGAGATTCAAATTGATTATTTTGTGAGTCCTTCTTCATTCTTCTTCATGGATCCAATGATCCAACAATGAAAAGCTGGCCAAGCCGCTTAATATATAATTCATTTTTTGTGCATCTATGAATGAGCATTGTTTCAAGCAGGTAGAAGCAGTTTCTTTCTTCTAGTATGTTATGACGTGAAGCCACGGAATTCCGTCAGTAAACGCTGCGGTACGCTGTACGCTGTTCGCTGTACGTTGTTGTTACCAAAATATAGAGAACCATGTATCGTATCACATTGTTCACTCACTTATTCATTCCTGCTGAATACTAAGTTATCTGTATTCTGTACAATAATGAGTCATTTAAATTAGCATTCATCAATATGAAACAAAAACAAACATGTATTTTTATTCAGGCTAATAAATCCTTTTGCACGTGGTGATATGCTTTGTTCATGCAACGCTGCAGCTACATTGTACAGTTCGTTAAATTGGTAGCATAGCATATTGCATTAATTTTTTCCCCATATTTAAATTAAAACCAGAGAAATGACATAAAATAGCTTATTTTTTAAATGCTATTTCTTGACTTGCTTTGGTGAAAGTAAATCAAGGCAAGAAATAAATATGAAATTCTTTAAAATGTCCTGCTGAGAAGACTGAAAATTAATGAAGTTTATGCAAGATGAATTCATGTGGTATATTTTGGGGTTCATATTCATCACAGTTTAAAAGTACTTTCAAGTGGCACTATTGCATAATAACTGCGTTTATAGTACTTACGTTCAAACGATTAAAACTAGTTTTATCCAGAAAATTCCATTTCTCGTCTCAGATAAAACATAACTACTAACTGTACTACATTTTCGTTCGACCCTCTAGCAAAAGACCAAGCAAAATGTCATAGTTCCATAGCCAACACATAACATCCCACACAACCCAAGAACTCCAGTGCTTTCACCCCGTGAAAGTAAGCAGGAACACAAGGCATGATTGCAAGTACCGACTTTTGTAGGCGATAGTGAAGTGAAACCACCTAAAATCTTGGTATGTTTTCCTATGAATCTCCATTCTACATCAATCGATGCGAAATGCCTTATAAGCTTGCCATGGCAGGCAGGTCGGCAGACCAAAAAGTCTTATTTCACTGCATGCAACGTCGTGTATCCAGTCAAGAGTAAAGAGAAAGCAAGCCAATAATTGTACTTAAGTTGGAATTTGGAATACATACATCTGTATAACAGCCATACATATATAAAAACATTAAAGACAACGCAACGTGTATGACCTGGTCTGGTCTGGATATGTACGTAAGGCTTTGTTGAATTTGTTTCATAATAATATATTTTTGTACAAACCAAATTCTAAAATATTCCTTTTCTATCAAATTGCAAATTCCATTTGTTTTCTGTGCAAAAACTGACTGAACTGTGTCGATATATCCGGCTTACCTAATTACCAGACCAGCAGCCAGCAACATTTTTAATGCCAAGTTTAAAAACAGAAAGAAAATTAACTTTAAGTGCATAATATGTAATACTAGCATGTTTATTTGAATCATCGCATGCAGAGAAAAGCTTCTTCTTTTTATAGAGTTTTATTTCAGTTTACCATATAATTACCACCCGAACAACGCCCGTCTATACCGTGTAGAGAGGGAAAAGGCAAAGCCAGGCAAGCATTTTCTCCTCCTGGAAAGCTCCAAGCAGTATAGCAATAGCAGGGAAAACAGGATGGAGACGGTGAGTAATAATGCTTTTTTTTATCCAGACAACTCTCTTCACTAAGCTTGTAAAGCTACGGCGATATGACGATGTGGAATGG
Organism: Entomobrya multifasciata; assembly: GCA_034693345.1. NCBI lineage: Eukaryota > Metazoa > Arthropoda > Collembola > Entomobryomorpha > Entomobryidae > Entomobrya > Entomobrya multifasciata. The sequence continues at coordinate 8,791 of JAQFXM010002784.1, forward strand.
AGTAGGAAAGAAAATAACGCATTGAACAGTGAATATACATTCAGTTATGTTACGTTACAACAGTACTGAACCCATGAGAGAGGAAAAACGGTTTTATTGGAGAGCGAAAGGAGGAATATAATCTGATGGTGGTGGTGGCTGGTTTAGTAGGTTCGGAAACTAGTGGAGGCGCGCATGCTGGAATGGAACAACTACAGCAATACCATCATCGTATCAAGAGAGCGGACGAACAACAGCAGTAAATGGAAGTATTATTTGGAGGAACGGAATAATATGTAGATATGCAATGGGAAAACACATAGGAAATATATATATGCCCTCCTCGCTCTGCTGTTACGTTACAATAAGCTTTTATATATCCTTTTTGTACAATGTTCAACGTTGGAAAAGGAAACAAAACAGAGGAGAACGAAAGGATATATGAATATGAAGAAGAAATATAAAAGGGAAACTTTATATGGAACCATTATTATATTGCACTCGCTCGATTATGTTGTTCGTTCACATAAAAAGTATTGCTCCATACAGTTCTCACACTGCTACTTCTTTCTTATGGGTTTGTGTGTTCAGAAAAAAATACAAGAGAACAAGCAGAAAATTTGTGTTGTGTAGAGAAAAAGGAGAGAAGATGTGTTCTCTAAAAAGCATACTTCTCCACAAAAGGTTTTCATGTCACAGTCCACACAGTCAAGGCAGTCTGACTCTGACTGGGAGAGAAATTGTGTATAGAGACTAGGCACACAAAAATAATAATAAAAAGAGAATTCTCCTTCGATGGTTACTTGGCTTGAACTGAAGCTCTCTCTGGTTGTTTGTGTGCGTATCTAGTTTTCGTCGTAGTCTTGTGAGTCAAGTTGGTTTTGAGTAAAGTATTTTGGTATAGGATTTTTTGGATGAACTATATAATAAGTAGAAGTACAGCGTAAGCAGTGTAAAGGGAAGAGAGAAATTGTAGGGATAGAAGTAGCAGCACAAGAGACAAGTCGAAAAAGAACACATATTAAACTGAGAGTATCATCCTTAACACATTGCATTTGGATTTGTGAAGCTCTTGCATGCAGCAGCAGCACACACACAGCTAAAAAGCAAGTTTTAAAAAAAGTAGTAAAGTCAGAGTGTCTCCTTTTTGCATTCTATTTTGCTTTCTTGATTCCTGTCTCGTATCTTCTGTGTATGTAATATTTATTTACATTTGAGAGCGAGAGAGAGAGAGAAGAGCAAAAACAGAAAAGACAAATCCATCCTTTTCCTTCTCTTCTGCTGATGGTCTGATCTCTCTCTGAAATAAGAAACGTAGATAGATAAGTAGTGTAACGCAAGCTCGTTAATGTAATTAATTAGTTTTTAGGTATTTCTCTATGATAATCATGTAAAGAACTCGTGTACATATATAAATTATGGAAAGTTATCCTTGTTAAAAAAAATTGTGTCAAAAAAGATTTTCGTGGAAAAGGTGATTTGGTTGCTGCATACGAAGAAAAATTTTCTTCTGGAAATAAAGATTATGGAAAATGATTTAAAGTGTGATTGGGAAATTTGGACTTGATCTCTGATAAGTGAGAACGGGGGTGTGTGGGGGACAATAAATTTAGTCATTTTATTTTTCAACGAGAGCTTCCATTTTCATTTTATTTTTTTATTTTTTACATTGTTTAATTACTTTGTAAGTTTTCTTATTTTCACTCTAAAGAAAAATCCGGAGGATAATGTGCCTGTGTGATTAGTGTTCTATATATGCCATAAATATATATTTGCCAAGTGGACTGTAATTCGTATTGGGAAAAATAAATTTTGCGCGTGTAAAATATTGCGCTTTAAAATTTATACAGACAACTGCAGCGCAATTTCTCTCATTGGATTGCAAACGGGTTATCTTTGTGCAAAGTGGTTGCGTATTGTTTCTTTGTTTCTGTCATACATCCTGTTTGAGAAAGAACTGAAATTAAACACGGCTTAAAACTACAATTACGGTTATCATCTAATTTTTGCCTGAAGAGGATACTCATACTAACTGTGTGAAAGAAAAATTGGAAGTGTGCAATTTTTGAAAGAAAAAAATTGTCTACATGTATAATTTTTTGCAACGGGTATAACAGATAGATTGTAAAACTGGATAAAAGACGCTGCTCAACGATAATGGAAGAGTTGAAATTCGAGGCCCCTCTTGCCCAGCTTGAATCGGAAGATTTCATGGACCTGTGTTCAGATTTCCAGAGTCTATGTGATTTGAAGAATAATGGAAATTCCAACAACAGCATTACTGCAGGATTTGCAGGTCTAGTCAACAATGCTGCTGGGCTAAAAGGGTCAGCGATGACGACAAGTGCCACATCCACCGCCAGCTCCTCAATGACATCATCAACATCATCGGCGCTGGGGATTGGAAATGCCAACTTTATCAGCAGTAAACCTGGACTGGAAACGCTGAAAAAGGCACTCGACGAGGAGAACAATGATGTCGTCGTTGTTGATGGGGACTCGAATTTCACGGAGACGTTCTCAGGATCGCTTGAAGATTTGGTTAATACCTTTGACGAGAAAATTACCAAATGTTTTTGTAATTATGATGAGAACACGGAAAAGCTTGCTCCTGTACAAATGAGGACTCAGGAAGAGCTCATGAATGAATGCCAGTAAGTCAAGTCATAATTCTGTTTAAAGTTTACATCTTTTCAGATATCTTCATTTTCACATAAATTATTCATCCAAAAATTTGAATAGAAATTGCTAGTACTTCTGGCTGGCCATTTAAATGGCTTCCCTCAAACCATACTTTAATATAACTGGAAAGTGTTAAAGTGCAATTTTCTCGTTTGTCATGCTCGTCAACGAGATATGTAATAGCATATTTTCGATTATAATGTGCATTTTCATCCCATCCTCATGTGCTTAATTTATTGTTTACCTTGAAGACGCTCTTTCTGTTCATGAAAATATGACACCGGTAACACAACTTATCACACTCTACCAGCGTGCATCTCGAAGCGTAACGTGCAATCATTTAGGTGCATAACATACATACATTGTTAAAAAGTCAATGCGATGTACATAGTATATGTAAACTATGCCATTGCCAATACCGCATTGCATTTTGGTTTAATACAAAACATAAAATCCTTTAAAAACCTGTTTTCTCCCCTGTGCCAATTTACATACAATGCAATTGTATTAATTTTGACGTAAGATCGTCGTACATGCCAAATCAATGTGTTCACATTTCATTTTTTATTACATTTTTACGTTGCCGCATAACAAGACGATGAATTTAACTCAAAATCAGTATTTTGAAGGCTCCTTTATAAGGATTATAAATAATAGTGTAGTTTATTTGATAAGCATCATCATTTGCAAGTACCATCACATTACAATCAATGTATTTGACTGTTGGGTGGGTTGAATGACATTTTGATCGAGTTTTCTTACTCCGTTTTTCAGATACGAAGTGTATAATAATTGTGCAGAGAGTCTTTCATTGTGTATCACAATTTATAGCAACGCGTGTCAAATTGTCAGCTTACTTGTGCTCCTTTAAATTTTTTCATGTGTACATATTTGGCTATTTTAAGTCGCTGAATAATTTTTTACTAAAATCAAATACAGAAAGTTTGACTTTGCAATTTCCATTAGCATACAATAATGTATTATACTTTAAGTAGTACATCTGATACGAATGATATATAAGAATCCCTACTGCCATTAATGGCAGTCAAAATATTAAAATTTACTTTTCCCGACACCCTCTGAATAAATACGCTACATATTTAAATGCGTAAAGTCAAATCGATTAAAATTTTCTTAAGGAGACTTATAGCACTGAAACAAGTTGTATTGTGTAACGAATCATGCAGTTTGATGCATAGTAATGATTACATTTTGATCATAATCGCTTACTGATTTGACAGCAAACGCAAACTTCGGCTGGCTGCTTCATTCAAGAAAAAATCATATTAAAAAGGATATTTTTCCTTTGCAAGATTTATGGCTCTTGCACATATTTGTCTATGCTATGAGTAAAATATGGGGTTACTCCAAAAATTAAACTAGTAAAATGAGTGACCAAATAGGGAAAATTGATTTGAGTTGTTGGGAACCGTAAACCAATAAATCTATTTTGGTTAATAAACCAGCTCCAAAATCTGAGCATGGCGAAGGAGAAAAAATGTACATAAAAATTCATACTTTCCCTTTAGCAGATCGTGCCTATTAATGATTTAAGTGTAATGATGAGTATGATGATGCTCCCTCGCAAAAAAGAAGAATCCAAGGCGAGCAATAATGCAAGTTAGTACAAAATTGTATAATGTATTATGCCTTTTCTCTCTTGTTTATTTTATGATCATCAACACGATAAGTACTATACTATTACTACTTCACGGCACCACAAAAGACAATTGCTGGTTTTACGTGTACAACGACGAGAAAAAAAGAACACCCAGCTAAAATTACAGTATGTGTGTGCAATACTCCTTCTGTACTACATACTTTAGGTAATCTATGCCAGAGCTCTCGATCTTTTTTTACATCATAAAAATATTCAAGTCGTAAATAATGACAGCTCATCCCATTTTCCAATTATTCCAAACTACAACAATAGTAGTAGCTGTAAACCCACGTTGCTGTATGTTGGGCGGCATACTTATCATTATTGTTAATTTTATTACCATTACGCTAATCACTAAACATGCAGCATGCATACATCATTCTCGCAAGTTTGCTTTCGAAAGATTATCGTTTCCTTTCTAAAAAAGCGATGCGTGAATCATATGCATGGAGCCGTGTACCTCGTTGTTGAACAACTGAAATTGCTCTTCTTTGTACATTTACTCATTAAAATAGGTTCCAAAAAGTGTGTAATGTAACCTTCACGTGGTTTTCTCTATATGAGCAGTTAGTTGATGTTAAATTCATTATGTATTGTTATCCTAAATGTCACGATGTAACAACAGAGATCCATTTCATTGCTCAACTCTTTCACACAACAACCAGGATTCTCATTCATAAAGAGAATATAAGGTGGTGTATAAGAATGGCATTCATTCATTTATACCTAATCCTGGTCTGGTGATGTACCTTTGGTCTTTTTGTATTCTGGATTCTGTATAATCCTTTTCCATACAATGTGTACCAATGCTGGCAGCAACCAAAGCGTCAAAAATATTCCATGGTCTTTTTTGTTCTCGCACACAACGACTTTGAAAATGTTGCCATCATCATTTCATTCGCCAGTGTAATTATACTAATAATGTTTCATCTTTTTTTCATGAATGCCATTCTACGAGTCTGAGAAAAAGGCCATCCGTGCCGTCAACGTACAAACTACTCATAGAATTACCATCAAGCAAGCCTATTTCGTGTTTATATTAATCCCTTTAAATTACATTTATCATCACTGCCATATCATATACACAATCATTATGCTTATCTCTCTTCCTTTTCCAGAGAGACAACTAAAAGAAGCAAATCCTCCTAAAAACGCAGCGATATACTTTATTACCTGCCTGAAACCACAATAGTCGAATGACATTAATCCTATCTCTGTCTACAATAATTCACTTTTCTCTTTGTTAATATGACTTGATGTTTTCTCTGTGTACCCATCGGTCTTTAAATTTCCCATTACCCAGTGTATGTTTAATTCAATATTCAATGCATATAATAGCACGCATGAGATAAAAGGGTTGTGAAGGAGATTCCGCAACGCTTAAAATAATATGTAATTTATAGCATCTATGTAATGTGTATATTCTACATTCGCATTCGCAAGCATTGTGATTACCTATTGAAGTAGCTTAATTAGCACCTATTTTTCATTCTAACAAACTGTGAAAGGCAGTAGTTTTAATAGGTTCCCACAGTATATAATAATGGCCAGCAGAGTTAGACTTAAAAAATTTAGAGGTGAAAACTTTACATTTGTTTTGCAAAGTTCCGGATTGGAGCCAACTTTTCCTTGTTAGAGAATGCATTTTGTTTCATGGGATGCACCGGAGAATGGAAATTATTGTACGTAAACGTAGCCAAAAAAAGTAAGCATTTATGTGTCTGTAGGGAATTTGGCGTGGTTCCGTTTAGCTAATTACTTACTCCTGCATGCGTTCCTACTCGTTCCTTTTCTTTCTATCTATCTTGTCAAGAAGATATGATTTTCAAATATTCTACACAGTTGGCTGAGAAAGAAGAATGCTTGTAAGTTTGATCAAATGGCGTTCCTTTGATGATTTGAAGATTCTAATCGTTTAAATCTTCGTTTTTGGATAAACTTTCAAAAAGCACATGACTTTTTACGATGTGTGATAAAAATCAATATAATAAAAGGAGGAGGAGATGAGGAAACGAGGAACACAACAATTTTACATTTCACACGTGCAAAGAACTCTTTTTCTATTCGACTGTTATTGCATTCAAGTGTCTGCAAAGCTACAAGAGATTTATGGCATTTTGTTTGTTACAAAATTTTCATTTCTTTGAAAATTAACGAATGTACTTTGTGAAAAACCACTGAAAACTTTTTTGTTCAAATTCTTGGCTATTAAGCATTATACATTCATCGTTCACCCTCTCCCACCCACCAGCAGACCAAATTAACCTTCAACTGCAAATGAGTAGAGTAAACTTGCTGTGTGAAAGGAAGATTAATTACCTGAGTTGAAGTGAAAATCAGTGTCTGCGTCCCTGGATTCGTATTTGAACACATTTTTAATGGAATTACGCACAAGTAATTGAACGTCTACTGTTATCTTATAAAAAGCTTCATGAAATGGCTTCTATTATATAATTTAACCTTTCCAGTTCTTTCACACGTATTAATGTACCGGAAAGCATTGTTATTATTATCGACATATCAAACGCATTAATTTCCTTTTAGCCTTTTTAGCGCTAAACTCAGTCTTTTATTTTAAGTATGATACAAAGTTGAATAGCCAAATAGAATGTTTATTTTACAGTAATAATATCATGATAGCATACATTGATTTTATTCTTTTGCAGCTGCCCACGCACACTATTGTTATCAAAAAATTCTATGATGATGTGATAAAAATGAAATGATCGCCGTAAGGTTTCTATCTCGCGTGTCAGCAGTTGCAGGTTTTCCCTGCGTTTCTCATCTCTGTTACTCAGAATTATCACGATCACTTACATTACTTACAACTATGCCACCCACCCACCACCTTCAAATTTATCGTGAAGATATGACTTCATCCGTAAATACAAAAACCGCATAGAGGTTGAACAGAAACCTTTTGTACGTGAGTTTAAGTGGATTTGACAGGACATGCTTCTCGATTACACTTACAAAATTTTCTGTTAAAAAATATTCATTTACTTTGACATGACAGTTGATTTTCTATTCATATTCTCATAGACAACACCACGTCAAGTCGTCATTAACATGGAAGCTTTTTTCACAAAAAAAAGTTAGTAAAAGGTGACAAAATCCTTATGAAAACAAAATTATATCGTATCATATATCGTATCACGTGTAATCCTAGTTGTTGTTATTAAACTCACATGGGTGTGCTATAGCCCCTAACCTTTTTTGGACAGCCATGCAGGCAGACAGTAAGCATTTCTTTGCCAAAAACTATGTGCAAGGAAATTTTTTCCAGAGGCATGTTTGCGAAAAAGCTTATAGCAAAGCCAGAAACAAAGCAATATTTTGTTATCACTAACGAGCTTGCTTAAAGCATAGCACTGTAGCAGCTCAAGAACAAAACACGACAAGAGAAAAAATAGGGTTATTAAGTAGAAAAAAATGGTGGGCGGAATGCATAATTTATGAAGTAAGATCGAAGATCGAAAGCTGACATACATGTCTTCGCTGTCGTAGTCGACGTGGTGTACATGCTGCCAATATTCACGACTTTGACATGATGATGCTTTTTTCTCTCCTATAATATGCTTATTTGCATAAAAGTGAGCGTTGAGATTGGAGCTATTACATTATGTACCCTATGCCAATGGTCGATATAGTCATCAACATCAGCAACGTCATAAAGATACAGCTTGTTTTTCATTGGCTCTTTAGTGCTGATATCATTTTCGTCCTTTCTAAGCACACAGGTCATCACATCACAGAATAGGGTACTCTTCTAAAGGAAATAAAATGAGCACAGCGATTTTTTTTGCTTACTCCCGTCGTTTAAAATCGGACCAGGACGAGAACAGAAAACATTCATATTATTCTTTTCGCTTGATGCTCGAGAATATATATTACCCTCATAAAGTTTTGTTTTTTCTTCTCTCAGGTTGAGAATAAACTGGCAGTGATGCAGGTGTTTTTATTGCATTTTTCTTGTGTTCTTATGTGAGACCATTTATTTATTTAACAATGGAAAACACACGACAGGACATATATAATCAAGAACATCACATCATGCAATCTTTTGCTAATATGTATAACTATAGCCTGCACAAAAGTTGCATAAAAAGACCTCCTTCCGATGCTCCCGGTTCCCTCCTGCCTGTGTCTTCTTCTTTTTACCCTTCAAAAAATATATCTTGTTTTTGAGGTTGTGTAATACACAAAAGCAAATAAAATTTGCGCTGCGCTTCTATTCAAAGGCTCATAATAATATATTTTTCTCCGAGATATATTTTACCTTAATAATAAAAATGGAAAAGAGAAAGGAAGGCGGTGGTGGCGTTTTTTTGTTGACGTGTCTTGTAATAATAATAAATGTTTTTCTCATCTTCGCTTCGTCTCTCAAAAAACCCAAGTGGACACCTACTAGCAAAAAATAGCACACCTGTAATGAAAAGATGGAATGGCATACTGCCCAGCTCATTGTCAAAAATATACTACTCATCATCATAGTTATAAAAAGAAGTGGAATGTAAAAGGGCAAAAAGGGTTTGGCGAGCTCAACTTCTTTGTTAAAAAACTTTACCAACTAGAGCCATCCATGGTGCTGTCGTTTAGCCCATAATACACAAGAGCCTTAGCTAAAATACTTAAAAATAAAACTGTCTAGCCATAATCATCACTACTGAACATCAATTCCCATCAAACTCACCTTGTTCTCTTCGTATTCCCTTTCCTTTTAAGTGGCGATGATGGTGAGTAACAAATGTATTAAAAGACGTGTTCAAAATGTATAAAGCATATTTGGTCGGACAGAGCACAACATTCACGACAGCACGAACTGGTAAGTAATTGAAACAGTTCGTCGGTCGGTATGCATTTTGGAAACCACAACAAAAGCATTTCGGTAAATCCATCATCTTCATAATATCCCTTTTCTTTTCTCCTACACACGCTTTGATGAAAAGGTAAATGTCCAAATGCAGTGGTGTTATTAGTGGTGAAGGTTGCTTTTATTCTGCGTGTACTTCTACATGCTATTATTGGAGAAAAAATAGGGAATAAAAATGTATGAATACATGTACAGCGGAATATTGCTCAAAAGTAGCTTTTTATGGAAATTAAAGAAAAAAGAGCTATAACCAGTATAATATTAAGCAGCAACAATACAAGCACGAAAGAATATTTATAAAATGTGTACACCAGCTGAGTTAAGTCAACGAATTTTCCTTTGTCATTGTAATTTACAAAAGAACTATGGAACCGCCTTCTCAAGCTTTCTACGAGTTTTGTTCCTGTTTCCTATATCCTAATCAAAAGAATTTTGCAAATAGACGACTTCTACAAAGTATTTTTCCTGTCACGTTCAGTTCAACTTGAATACGATACAATTGTTACCCAAAAAAGTATACAGTACTATCAATAATATATGTTCATTGTACATAGTACATTTATGTGGAGCTTTATTCTAAAATTCCAACTTTATATTGTCCTTTACACAACGAACAAACGATAGCTTTCGCATAAAAATATCGTTTTTCGCTAGCCTTACATTAAACACATTGCCAAACATTGCGAAATATCCCGTTTCAATTTTGGCCATGGCGAATGCTCTGGCTCTGTTTCGCTTATGAATATGACTGGAGTAGGGAGTATAGCCTGGTTTGAGTTTTCATTTTTACTGTTGGCAAATTCATGCACGTAAGAAACAGTACATATGGCTTTGATGACGTATCCCATTTAAAACACAGTTGTAATGCAGTGCCAGTGCCCATATGCTTGCACGATCGACGTAGTTGAAAACGAGAAAAAAAGGGATGCTTTCCCAACACAAAACATTTCGTATAATATCTTGATGTAGATAAAGACGACAGGTTCATAGTACTACGCTGAACTCAAACGTAATTTCGGTGGGGTACTTTGACCTACAGTAATCATATTAGGTACTACCTAAGTGATACATGTACGCAAACATTAAAATATGTTCGTGTAGAGCTCCAGGTACAGGTCGATTTTCTCATCAAACAAAAGAATAAATAGATCATGATCAGCGTGTCATTTAATTTCACCTTCCTGTTTTTTGTTTGTTGTAATCAGTGTCTCCGTGCCATGTGCCACAACAAACTCTTGCCAAAACAAAATCAAGATGACAAGCTATAGTGAAAGGGACTACCTAAACCTTTTCCACAATTCCATGCACCAAAATAAAGCTATTATTAATATTAAACGGTAGTATACGTGAAGCGGAAAAAACTAAAACTAACAAATGGTGAAACAATTAAATATTATCAAGTTTTCAAGTAAAAAAGCCATCATATCTGCAAAATACATGAGTAATCAAAGTTTTACCTTACCCGTTTTGCATCTAACTGAATTTTCTTCACTTACGACAGACATTCAGATAAAACATAAGAAAACCATTTATTAACATTAATCATTTGTAGTAAACAGAAGGGATATAATATATTGTTTAGAAGGCTCATTTGCTTTCTTCTTCTTTCTTGGGTCCGTTTTTTTACTGGCTGAATATATTATCTCGCATCTCTATTACAGCTATTATTACTAGTTGTCGCTGCACATTATTATTTGTACTTGGGATTTCCCACTTTCCCACCAAAGAAATACAAAGTTTCTTGCATGAGCTTTTCCAGTAGAGTATGTATAGCCAGTGGTCTCATGCAAAACAGTTTTTCTTTTTCAGAACAACATTTCTGTCTGATGAGTCCGTGGAAAGTGGCAGAAAGCCAGTTCGGCAAGTAAGCGATAGCGTGTCATTGGCATCCATCCTTCAATTTTCACATTATGTCCATTACATATATTGTATGCACCTATTATGTGCTTAATGCTCGCATATGTGTGTTTTTACATATTTACTTGTACAATTTCTCTTTACTTTTTGATTACATCACATGAATGAAAACTCGTGATACAGAACCGGAGTTAATGATGCTTTTAAGTTTTTTTGCCTCCGTGTCAAGAAACAATGGAGTTTACAAGCACGAAAAAATGTCCTGCACACTCTCTTTGTGTTTCAAAATAAATTCCAAACCAATTATTATTCTAAAACGACGAGTACGTGTAGTTTATATAATGTTCAATACTCAAGTTAAATCAGCCAAATATCCCAGGATTCTACACTATCTTTAAAAGTATCACAAAATTATTCTGTTTTGCATCACGCTGTTGCCACTACCATCCGCTTTTCTATACACCAAGTGTGTTTTATAATCTGAAAAAGGCTTATCGATCTAGAAAAAATATTATGAAAGCCTAATGAAATCTATGTTGCATACATAATGTGAGTAGTAGATATGTATATTATGTACTATATTTTTTATGAAAAAGGAACATCCACTCATTTATCCGGTGTAAGTGGTGTTGCTTAATAATGGTGCACACTGGGGACTTTGGACTTTCCAGCGTTTCAGAATGAAAATGACTGTATAGACCTTTTTCAGTTCAGCTTATTCCATCATATCATAAGAAGCCTTCCCTTGGATTATATACATGATCCATTATAACCTTCTAGTCCTTGTCAATATAATCATGCAAGTGTACAAAAAATGTATAGTTTATAATGAAAGTTTTATACAAAAAGTGTGTAATAATAGGCAAGAGAGCACGAAAGAAAAGAGCAAGGAACTAAACGTCAAGGAACGTGGAATCAACCCGACAACGACGTCAACACCATTTCGACATGGAAGCAAACAAGAAGACATACACCACCACAATCAGTTTCATTGTTCTAAGCAGTAGTATGGTTATATAAAAGCAGGACTGTTATAAGTTCGTTACTGTTACTACCCGCTCGTCACCATCGTCATTTCTCTCCCTACCGTATTCACATTTGGTGGAGGTGGAAAGACTTGTAAGGGCAGAGACAGATATTTTGTTCGTTTGTGTTTTGGATAAAGCTTTGCTTCAGAAAAGTAACATTGTACAAAAAGGAGCTAACCTACCAAGCACACGTAACCGTGCATGTCTGCTTTCCTTTTTACTTCCGTCGTTGTTACTTTTTTCGAGAGGAGTTCGTTTCCCGTTTTTATTTCTTTCGCTCAGCAAGGGTGAAAGCACATAAAATGTTATGATCATCACATGATGAAGCACTATAGTATAGCAGTGATATAAGAATAGATGTACCGACACCGACTGGGTAACATCTGCATATAGGTATGTAATATGGTATGATAGTTTCATAGGTATTAGCTTTCCTCGTGAAGAAAGTAACGTAATGTAGCTTAATGCAATGTTAGACACTCATAAAGAACGAAGTGAGCTTTTGCTATTAATGCAGCAGTACTGCACGAAAAATAAAAGTAATAGCTGGATCACATATCACAGGCAACTGGTGAAAATTGCTGCTGCCATTTTCCTTACAACTTCTGGTTAGACTGGTGGTGGTGGTAATGGAGGAAAACATGTAATATACATAGATCTTATTACCAGGCTTGCAACACAAAATGCAACTGTAAGTATACGGCTTAGGCTGTTTTTGTGCTACCTCTTTCTTATAATTTTTAGACATAAAGTTTACTTTTTCTCTCATTTTTCTCCCGATCAACATCGCAATTTTTTTTGCGCTTTCTTCATATTTTTCATCGTTGTCTCGTCATCATCATATTCATCACTCACAAACATTCGCTTACTTTATAATTTTGTTGTTGTATATAAATGAATACATTGCCATAAAAGTATATTTAGGCATTTTTGATGTCCTCAACATCTCCATACATATGATACGGTCATTTAACAGGGAAACCTGGTATACCTGATTATATATTTATATGTGTTTTTATGTGGGGTGGTGTGGGTGTAGGGTGCGGATGTAATAGTCCATCTATACGATATAATGTAATATGTATAGAAGAGTAACGAAATACTTTCTTCACATTGCATTTTATTATTACCGCTTCAACGTAAGTGAACTTTCTCTCCCCCTTTTTAGTTTTCTTCATTCATACCTTTCCCTTTGCACTGCACAACAAACATACAAGACAAACTTTTTCTTGAAAGAATCTCGTCAAAAAGAAAATAGTCTTGAATTTTCATTTCCACCCCCCTTGTAACTATTTTTGGCATTGCGTTGCCATATTGTACGTGTCTGGAACTTTTCAAACCACAAAGAGAGTAAAAAACGAAGATAAGGAAGAAGAAGTCGATCCCAAAGTGTATTTCATTTTCTTTTCACTGTCTTCCTTCAGTTATTTGAGCATTCATTACCTTATTTTATATTCTGGTGGTGGATTGTGGGTTGCTACTTCGTGCAATGCCTGCATCGCATCTCCGTCCGTTTACGTTTGTTTTCTCTTTTCACCATACAAAGTTATATGATACGTGCGTTTTCATAATACGTTTACCGGATATACTTTATCATAGGTGCTTTTTGTGCTAGTCGCCCTTGAATAGATGCTTTCTGTAAGTCGTATGCTCGCTTTTTAATATTTTTGTTGTACAGCTGCAACCGGAGAAATGTTATAGTTTACTTTGAAAAAAGTAGCGTGGGTTGTAACGTAGGTGCATCGATTTAACGCTCAGGCGTGAGATGAAAAGGATGTTGATGCTTCCCGTCATTCTGTTGTGCGATAAGAAGCTATTATTCCGGATGTACGTTCTACTTCATCTTTGTACAGAACAGTAAAAAGTTGTTGCGGTTCCGTACATAATACCTGCAGTGTTTCTACTTTTTGCACCATCCAAGACCGTTGGGGAATATGCAACATTTTTGTAAGCAGCTTGAGATCATATTTTTATGTATACGCGGATTTTCATGATGAGAAAAAGTTTTCAAACTTTTTTTATACGCAGTGGCAACGCAAAATCCATCTATTTTTCATGGAAGTGATAAAAATGCGAGAGATACAGTCAGCGAAAAAAGTTTTCGAACACGCGTCGTTACTGCGATTTCAAATATTTTACACAAAAAGTACTGAATGA
>JAQFXM010002785.1:0-23021 GCA_034693345.1 Entomobrya multifasciata
AATGTTTTCATACATTGTACTGGAAGATATGTGGTAAGATGAGTGTGTCCGGGCCGCCTAAGTACAAAATTGGGGGTGCAAATACGGGGTTTTGTTATTATCGTCTTCACTGAATCTCAATATTTTTTCACAATATGTTATGTAAAGTAAAGTACAATTAATTAGTAAGCAAATGACACCTTGGGTTTGTCTGTAAGTTGTACCGTTTAAAAGTTATGTCGATTTTAATTTTTTGAATTTCGAATTTTTGCATTTTGAAAGAGGTCGATGACCTTAACTTTGATGGCCCATAACTTCGAAACCGGTGGTCCATTTGAGGTGAAACTTTCACAGATAGATTCAGCTTGACAAGGAGAACAATAATATGCAAAAACTGAGAAAAAATTTTGGGGGCCCAAAAAAGCCTACTTACGCAACCCGTCCTTTGAGGCATGTCAGTCTTCAGGATAATCTGACCTCAGGAACTTTGTCTGTAGAGAATAAGAGAGCAAGAAAGTACACGCATAAATTCGACGATTCGTTGGATTCTCAAATTAAAGAAATTTCAATACAGTGAATTCTAAATCTCGTCCTTTCTGGGCTAAACCTTAAAACACCCAAAGCCTCAAAACTCAAGTTACATTTAATCCGAAAATTCATTGTATTCTGCACACCCACTCTAAGATTATTTTTTGAGCCCAAAGTCAACCTCCATGCTAATTAGTTGACATTTCTGACACTCGAATTTCCCCATCCGCCGCAACAGGAATGATGAAATCAAATGAAATGGAAATTTTCTGCGTGAGTCATTAGTGTTCGAGCAACTTTAAATTTGCATTTTAAATGGCGTTATAATTGCATTGCTTAAGTTGAAATCTCAAGAGAGATTGCGATTCGTAGAGGTTTTGGATGAGTATATTATATTCCACACTAAGATTAAATCTTACGAATCGATTTAATTGCCGCAAAGTAAAAATAAATAAAATTGAATGAATTCCCTATCCAAATATTTCTTGGGTTCAACACATTTCATTTCAATAAAATTAAGCCTGCTATTAAGTTCGAACGTCATCATCAGTCAAGTCATCTTCCTTGCCAATTAGTTGCATACATACATATACCGTTAGCATCCATCACCAAATCACATCCGCTTTTCGGCCTACAACTGATAGGTTAAAAATAAATTTCTTTCTACTTACGCATAATAGTACACTCATCTGTACTTATCTTATTTCTGAGAAAGACCTACATATACTAAATTTTACCATAATAGAATGTTGGATAAACGTTGTATTGATTGATTAATGACTTAGTATGATCGTAGAAAATATGAAGGAAACATGTAGCGTATTGAAGCGGAATGAGTCAGCAACACCCAAGCCTATTACGACTGGGAAGATCGTTGCATAACATTAAAATGACATTTTTTATCTAACTTTTTATTTTAATAAGGGACACGTTCAACGTAGTGAATTTGACAAGACAAGGCAACAGCTTTAATCATTAATTATCCACTGCCACAAAGTAGACATTGCATTTGAATCAATACAGACAGGGAGTTTTAACTTGATTACCCGGAAAACTGTTTATTGCTCTTTTTCAGTTGTCAGTGCATAACCCAACTGATTACAAATTGCAGTAACAAAAATGAAACTTCCCTTTCGTTTATCTATAGAAATCGATTCTGAGACTGCCAGAATATAACAGCATGGTGTTTACGATAAAGTTTATGTTTGTGAATATGAGTTTTATACAATTCATTGTGAAAAATCATGTTCACGAAGGAGCGGAAGTTACAGTACTCAACTCGATGTAACCAACAAGTATAAAAATGATGAGTTCCTTCTGCTAGTAGTTCTGGTAACAATTGTCAATAATTAATCCTCGCTTGTGGCAATAATGATGGAAGTTGTGTCATTTCGCTTTTTATGGGATAATTTTCTCGTTAACGTTATTCAATAAAAGCAGATATATTCAATCATTCATCAGTATTGTTCACTCTTTATTAAATTAAAAACAATACGCAGATAAGTTTTAAAATGACAGTTTTGTTGTTCGGAAATTATTATGTAACAGGTTTTATGGCACAAGACTATAGGGTCGATAATTTGAGTAAACTCTCAAGTGTTCGAATGCATGACTTGTTTGTAAATGATAATAATAATATTAATTTGTTTTGACTTGGGTATATTTATTAATATAATTGCAAAGGAAAGCGGCGGAAGTAGTCGTTGAATGAGCATGTTAATTTTAACGATAAATATTTATTCTGTTTAATTGTTCAAAACTCCTACTAAATTCACAATATAAAGTCCTATCAAATCACAAAACATAAGCATTAAAAAAATAAAGAGTTAAAACTTGTATTACGGATGGTAGTTTAATCGAAACTTTGTTTGCACATACAGCGTTTTACTAATTTAATGAGCAACAATGCGAAAACATGATTCATTATTAGTTCATCCACTTATCTAAGTTGGCTCTTGTTTGAAGCTGATACAGCCAAATTCCGGTGATGGTGATGATGTATTTTTATTGTTGTGATGATTATTGGTAATTACAAGTCAGGTTATTTTTTGTGTCTCATCCTGCATGGCTGATTTTACAGGCACAGAAGATAAGATCGCCATTCATGATAATTATAATTATGTTTACCGATGCATCTTTAAATGTCTCATTAACTCTCCACCTCGAGATGCCAAATAGTTGAGTGCATACTTAAACTTACAACTAGGTAAATATTTCGTTTCGTAACATGCACACAAAATTCTGCATATCTTATTGTAGTGTCGTTACTTCTGGAATAAATATGATAATGATATGAAATCATAAAGCAAAACTATATTCACAGAGCCGTACAAATAAAAAATTGCATACACGCAACATTCTACAGCTCTAAGGATTACAAGCTAAATGTACATATCTACTCATCTTATTAATAAAAGATTAACTCTTTATCTAAATCCTCTTCATAATTTTGAGTTATAACTTATAACTGACTTTGTATCATGAATGGATAGGTAATCGAGCAAAATACATAATATATGAGAAGGGAGATGCACAAAGATAGATGCAATATTTTTCTTCATTTCTTTATGCGTCCTGTTGCATTGCATTGCTGCAGTTGCAGTGAACAAGCATTTAGGCATGTTATCATGTCAAGGCGAGTCAAATCGTATTATTTCGCAATAGTAGGAATAGAGTTTTTTATTTGACTATGGTTACCACAAAAAATCGAGAGATTTTTCATGTGAGCCATACTTTTTTTAGCGTGAATGGTATGTGACTTATAAAACATAAATGCTTAGAAATATGATTAACTATTATGATAAATGAAACCTTCTTGTCTACATTTTCTTGAAAATAAAACGCTGTAGTACTTGGCGTTTTTTAAGCAGTAGGAAATTAGGCTGTTTGCTGCCGATGATTAAACTTGATATGATTGTCTAAGGATGGATGCTCCTATTCGTGTGTTCGTTTCATAGTAATTCATCCTTTAATTTACCCGTGTTTGTTTAGCAGGAAAGGAAAGAAACCATTTCAGGGAGTTTGAAAATTCTGCTGTTTGTTTCACAATAATGTCTTATTTTCTATGGACAAATTAGGCATGCACCAAAATATGAGTACATTATATTATATCACACAAATCGAATCTAACTAAACATCAAGAAAAATAGACAAATATTGCACTTAATAACATGCTGTCGCTTAAGGGTACAAGACAGCAAAAATTACATACAACATTTAGTCGAGCAGTGATTTAAAAACAGCATTTCATTCTTCAAAAAAATCCTGCATAATAAAATGTGGCTGGATATGGAGTATGTAAATGAAACTGGAAAAACTTTTTGTTTTGAAACATGAACATCGTAGCAGCATCAATTTAAATGATCGAGACCATAACAAGTAGCAAAGCAGAATGCTATTCCGCCGTCGACTGACAAGACAAGATTATTACAAAAGATAAAAATAAATGCATGTTTGATTCGAATTCGTAAACCTACATAATAAACCAAAGTGAAGCGGATATGCACAAAGTTTTTCTTGTACTTAATATTCAGCTTGTATTAAAACATCCTTTTTGAGTTTATATATTACTTCATTGTTGCAGCATTCAATACTGCCATCCTATTCATTTCATGTGTACCATTTAGGTAAATATCCTGAAGGCGCATTCCAGTTTTTCATTGTTGCTTACATAATATATCTACCATTGCAGATAGCCTTTATATGAATTACAATGCGATAACAGTTAACAAAGTATACATATTACGTAAATAAAGTGGTTTAGGTAAAAAAAAAACATTTTCTGTGAAGCAATCCGTTATTTAGCTCGGCTTCTTTTGGATGTATAAGAACGCAACAGTAAAGAGAGAAAAACTCAAGATGATTTATTCGAAACGCGTATTGTAATAATAAAATGCACGCTTGTGCCACGCAATTTCTTACATTTCATTTGAGACGCAATCCAAAACGCAACACAGATTATATCCCAAAACCAAACAAAAACAGATTGGATGCTGGTGGGTTTGATGATACTACGTCGTCTTTCGAGTGATTGTTATGATTTAAACTCATTCAAGTGTTCGTATTGCATTTACTACCATCACACCACACAGTTGCGCGAGTTTTTCATAAATATTAGGCACTATTCATGGAAATACCTGAGTCCTAAGGCAAGACAATGTTTACTTAGTTTGTTTGCTTCAATCTTGGCTGCTGTATATCCCTGTAAAGTATGGTAACGCATATTATTTGCTCACAGACTCAGGGTGGTCGAGTTTCAAATGAAAAAATACAAAGATCGAAATCGAATAGCTTGTTTGGAATGAATTTGGCTTAAATAGAATGGAAAGATGACACAATATGTTACATAACATGAGAATATATCGCAGTAAACTTAAACATTTTACCTTTCGCTCTTTTTATTATTATATACTGCAGAAATTTTTAAGTGTGCACATGAGAAGTGTCCCAGTTACTTGATGAGCAGTGGCAGAAAGCCTTCCGGTTGTTGTTTCATGAGACATCAACGAGGAAAATCTCATTCTTGATATTCTCCTATCCTGAAATAAAATAAAATAATACAGCTTTTTAATGTGATAAAGTAGAAAATAATATTTTTGACAATTACATGCCTAATCTAATTATCCATGCGTCTTCTCCATTTTTAAAAGGTTCCACATCCAATTCTTCTGTATGAATGACGTATGCATTAAAGCATGACATGGAATTAATTGATAACATTAGCATATTACCCTTTTTTGTCATTCCACAACAGCAAGCTCACATTTTAGGCATGTCACTATGAATTTGAATCTGTTTTCACGCTCATCTTCTCTCCTTTTTATTCCACAACGACAATGATTACTTTTTATCCCATGCCTAACAAATATCAATGTAAAATATGCATATTAAGTGAACAGTATACACATACAAGTTAATTCGTTGCAAACATGAAGATCTCATGATGTGATAATGAAATTTGAGCATGCTTTTTTACTTGAAAATTAGTGGAAAACTACATGAGGATACTTGTTAGCTGTCTTTGTACATCGTACACATATTAATGAAATCGCAAGTGTCTCCGTCTCCACATTTTTTCATTTTTCGTACGCACCGCAAACTGTTTATAGTATGCCGTATTGCATCAGAAAATTTAATATATGTTATACATATCTCACGTGCTCAGAAAATCTTATGAGACGTAAAGTAGGAAATTTTTTAATACAATTATCTGCATCATTCATCCATTCCCATTCTCCCTCTGTGTATGTGCATACAGGCATTTCATTTGTTTTGATTAAATCCAATTGACGCGCTTAACACTAAGCAATCGTGTAAATTGTAAATATAATGTTATCTTCCTTTGAAATCACACGCAACGAGACAATGAATTATATTGAAAACATTGTGTATTCTGCAGCATTTTTAAGCTTGGGCTTAGTCACAGCAATGGCTGAGTATTAAAAAGAAACCAAAAGTCTGATTTAGGATGGCCATTATTTATGATGATAAAAATCTTTTGGCATGGCTAATTACATGCTTTATGAATGGGTGAGTTGGTAGTAATACTTGCTACAAATATTGCATCTGCTTCTACTAAATAATTATATGTTATATAATATCATCGCCATGATCTTTAGCAGAATGATCATGATCATCAAACCTTACCATCATATCGTGATGATGGTTAACCCTTTTAGACTCATTCTGTCCTGATTCTTCTCTCGTTTGGAATTTCCATTTTTTATAGATGTCCAAGTCTATCTGTCCTTTTTTATTTGGCACACAGCTTCCACAGCTTGATTACAAGTCTCTTTGTAACAAACGGTGAAGTCGATAGTTGACTTGAGTAAGACTATCTCAATCTCAAATCTCAGTCAAGCAGATAGAGTGCTATACAAAACAATGAAGTATAACCGAAATATATAGCCTTGAGTAAAAGTAAACACAAAATAGTCACGGTCCATTCATTCTACGTCGTCTTCTTTAATTGTATCCTACGCCCATTGCTCTCCTTTCAGTTTCACTGAATTCTAATGACAGGTTACAGGGATCCATAAAATCATAACGAAAGCGGAACAAACTCTACACATACAATACCATACATACCATACACATATGCCGTGTATGATACGTGGTGGGGGAGTGCAAGTGACTGATTGTGATGAGTTTTGTGTGTACAATTTTGTAAAAGATTGAAGTGACGAGGAACGAAAGAACATGACTACAAACATCTCTACATGCGAAGCAACACATGAAACTAATATTTTGGAAAGAATTACTTTCGTATATTATGGAAGCACGTATGTATTAATAACGTGGTGCCGTATAGGTAAAATTTCCTTTTGTTTGAAGAAGAGATTGCAATCGCAAGTCTTTGATTAACACGGGGAATTAATTTATTGGAATGCAATTCATTTGCTTTTGGATTGAAATCTTTTGCTATATTATTACACGACTTACTACATACATGAAGTAGGCTTTGTTTTAGATGAAAATTAGCCAAAGTGTAATCTAAAACAAATGAAATGAATCCCGAGTTTTTGTGTGAAGTGTTCGATTGAAATCCAAAAGATCAGAGAAGCATTGTGAGCTGAACTGAGCAGCAGCGAGTGATACAGTAAGAACATATCGTGTAGTAGGAAAAAGAAATGTGATCTACGGTACCGATATGATCTCCTTTCTCTCTACATGTCTTCTTTTGATTAAACTAAAAGCTCAACACAATTCGTGCTAGTGATCTATTTGATATGCGTTGCCGCATCAAATCAGAACAACTGCTGTATTCTGAGTTCATTCTTAGAAAAGAATTCTACTGATATTTATATGTATTTTCAGAAATATCTAAAACGTAGCAAATATTTCAGTCGAAATATGTGTAAAAGATAGATTTGTGGATAATATCGGTACTCTCACTGAGAGATAGCATCCTTCAGGCTATTTTCAATGTCGTTCCCTTAACTTCAGTTGGCAACTGCTGCTAATGCGATGCTTCTTTCTTTCTGCTTCCTGTTTTGTACAAAAAAATGGTCAGCAACATAGCAAGCCAAAGTCCAAAGACTCACTGTTTTAATTACACCGTCAGAAGTAAAAACAAATGAAGCTGAAAAATGAATGAGCACAGAGCAATAAAGATAATGACGATATTGAAAAAAACTCGTTGTGTAGAGCACTTGTCTTTTCTCCCATCTCATCTCTCTGACCGACCGTGTGAGAATAGTATGTATGGTATTTGTACTTCATCATCGTCATCATCACAATTCACAATCAAGATAAAAATGATACGGATGAATGTGAATCAATGTTACTATTTACTTCTACAATTTTGTACATTCACGGGTCATTTCCCCCATATTCAATCAATGATATGGAATAGTGTGATATGTGGGGTGGATGGACTGTGACCGACTGTATGTCGATGATTTCAAGATAAATACTGAGTCAGTCAGTAGTCACTCAAAGAGATTGAAATATGGCATGGTAAACGGAAGGACACAAGGGTGAACCATACTCACTCAATATACTGTATTTACTTAAAGAAAGCTTCACAGTTATTAGGGTGAATGATTTAAAATAAATACTTACAATTTCTTGACGGGGGAAACGATTTCTTAACAAATAAAAATAATAGTAAAATTGACAAGGCAGCACTTGACTTTATCCATTATCTTATATTTAAAACGTATAGCCAACATTTATAGGTGCTCTGTGTGGTGGTGGTCATTGGAAATGTGTAGTTTTAAAGTGATGGATTATTAAATTGCTTGTCTTGACATGCATGGGAAGAAATAATTGCGAAAATAACGACTTCAAAAATACCACACACGTTTCAAGGCATCTAGGTATGCCAGCATTGTCAGCTATAAAAGCAGAGCTGCTACAACGAAAACGAAATTTTATTTTCACCATTAATTACCTTCTTTCCAATTAATTTAATGTTGTCACTCTAACACCTTTGGCTGTTTCTCCCTTTGTCGTGGGGCGCGTCACACCAAGAGAAAATATACGCACTTTTACAAAAGCCAACCTTTTTGTATTTAATATGCCGTATTATCAAATCAACTAAACTTTATACCGTATCATTATCACTATTGTCTTTTTTAATTTAATGAAATGCTTCATAAAAGTGTTGGGTACAGCTTCATCAATGTCACTCTTTGAACCTTCAACCTTCATATTTTTTACTTTTGATACCTTACAAAGCTATGAATTTACAGAAAACTTAAAAAATAGGTGTGATTTACAACACCCATAAAAATAAATGCTGATGGGACGAATAGTTAAGACAAAAATGATATAAAAATGGGGGAAACAACAGCGGAACAGTCAGTGTAAATGTGACAATCAAGTTTTTTATACATTCGGAGGGTGATTATTGAGATAACGACAATGACAAAAAATAATAGCAGGTTTTACATCAGTGTTTACATTTATGGTTACTGCGGCTATTCAAAAAGCTATAAAACATTATTTTTATATTGTTTCGTCTCCCGTCAATCCGTAACCCTGTTGTATACATATTTGTAATTTGCTTTTCTTTTATTGAGAGGCATGTTGACATTTTAAGCATTCATCCTCATCGTCTTTCTATGTTATCGTGATTAGAGTGAATAATTAATCAATCTTCTAAGAGTACATGTGTACTCTTGTCTAAGTATCAACTAGAAGTAAAACAATGTATTTTTTCTGTTCATCTTCGTATGCAGCACAGCATCAAGAAAAAAACAGAAACAGGATTACACACTGCACGTTTTGCAAGGATATCTTTAGGTATGATATGTGCTTGCTGAAATGCTGTTCATCAGAGCAAAAGAGCCAAGTCAGATTTAAATATCCGGTCGTTTAAAACTCGAATGATATATGTCATTTGACATTTATTATTAAAAAACTTGTCTTGTTGCTATTCTTTTTGTCAGAGTCGTGTGAAGATTTTCTCTTGGATTTGCATTGGGATGCATGGTCTACGTACCTATTTATATGTCTTTATCTTGTCAGTATTAAAAATGCATTCCACACAATTGCTTTTAACTGATGTCCTAAACAAAATACAAAATGATAATAAATATAACACGCAGTAGGCATTCCACTATTATACGTCGCGATGATTGACATCACTGTTTTTAGATACGAAATGCAAATATACCTACCTTGAAACCTGTATTTATGACAGTGAATGATGAAGTGCATTAGCAAATGAATTGAATTTAAACCTTTCTTGACACCTGTTCCTGTCTTGAGGGGATCTTCCATTTCAAACAAAACACTTACCATTCGAGAAAGAAAAGTCACATAGTTAATTGCTGTGTTTGGTTTATTGTATTTTTATTAAAATAACTATAAACTGCGAATTTTACAGCCTTTTTATGATCATTGCTACCACGATCGGGCGGAACGATAGTTTATTATAAGGCTTGTTAACTGTTAACAGAAAGACGGTGCGAAGGCTTTTAATTATTTTAACTTTCCGCTTTCAAGATATTGTGATTCCACTGAGCAATTTGAATTCACTCTCTTTGATCCGCTTTTCTTTTTGGTATTCATTTGATTTACTGTCGTTTCTAGAATACTCCCTTTGTTCTGGTGGCATTTAAAATACATTTACATTCAATCTTTGTTCAGTATTTTCTGTAAGAGTAAGAGTGACAAATATAAATGATAAGAAGGTTCTGCCATTTTGTTGTTGCAAAAATTAGTAAATGATAAATTTTAAAACAAAGAAATTGTTAGTATATTTTATTTGGTTAGATGTGAGATATATTTAGAATTTCTTTTCCCCGTGACGTATTCACAATGGATAGACTGAATAACAGTCCCTATTATACAATTTAAATATATATATTCACCGGCATTGTCAGATTATTAGTGATTGAGTACAAATGAGTTCTTTATAGCGGTTAGCTTTGGTGGACGAGAACGATTACCCTTTTATTACTGATCCATGTCTTATACACAAAACACAAATCTGATTGTTCGAAAAGGAAATACAATGCAGTTTTTACAACAAACATAATATTTTTCAGTTGGTTACTTTTTACATGGTTTGTATTGTTTGTGTGTGATTTGCCATGTTTTATTGACTTGACCAACACCACACAAGCCATAATGCAGTTTTACGACATCAAAAGTCATAACTTTTGTCTTCTGCCATGTTGTGTGTATCATATTTAATAATAATAAAAAGATAGAGTACAAATTGTTTACATATCACGAATCACAATGGTTTGTGGATACACCATTAATAAGTTGTGGTAGCTTATTGCACAAAATGTAAAGAATTTGTTTTATTGTTGTGGTGTTGTAAAAATGTAGTGCTGAAATGGAAAGGAAGTGGGGGATAAGGAGTTTGGAGGTGATTTATTGTAAAACAAAAGTTGAGATGCAGTCGAACTGTCTATGTCATACACAGTGACCAAGTATCGTGCATTTCGCCAGTATAACCATCAATATAAATTTTCGTGAAACATGTTTTAATACAAGATGTTTTATATGAGCTTCGACATATGTAATAAATTCTAAAGCTATTGCTTTAACTATAATTCAATGGCTGTGCAGAGTGCTGGTGTCCTTTTAATGGTTCGTTAAGTTCATGTGCCAAAAAATTGTGTTGCATTGTTTCAATGTGATGTGCAGTCAGTCTTCTCAGTATCAAGTCCCCTCATGGAGGACTTTGATAGGTACATGAACGACATTGGTGTCGTCGTTTGGTGTATAAATATTAACGTGACTGTTTATAAAGTGGTTGGTAAAGTTATGTTATTAACGAAGATGTCAAAATATTTTTTATATATTTGACCGGATGCCATTTTATGGATAAATTTTGTATTGTTTAAAGTGCTTGCATTCTTGCATAATATACTATTAAAATTAGCTTGCTATTCAAAGTTCAAAAGTGCGTTTTCTAGTTGTAATTTGGAAACTGACTGAAATTGTTTGAGTACTTTTGATGCATTTTATAAAGTGAAGTTGGACGCTTGGTTAAGGCTTTTAAAGTATTAGTCTTTATCGTTTTTAATTGACGTGATTTCGAGTTCAAGGAGGGTCTTATGGAAAAAAGTTTGTGGGAAAATTGGCGACAGTGCAACACATGCATATTTTTTTGGTGATGCGCTAATTATTAATTATCTATTTTAGGTGGTTATTCAGTATAAACTTATTAATGTGAACAAGTGATGTGTACAAATTTAAGGATTCTTATATTCTTTTCTTTGGTGTACATTGCAATTCTCAAGTCGGATGATACGAAATCTCCCCAAAAGTTTTAAGCCTGCATTGTTTTGTGTAAAGTGATAAGGTTTATATCTACAAAACTAATTTTGTATTGGATGCTGCCTTATTTATGTCCGATTGCTTTCATTCGAGTTTAAAACAAATTGCCTTCGTTCTCGCTCCATCCATTTACTGTTCATTTTATACAGATAAATTTACTATTCTCCAGAGATTATGTTGAGTAATGATAGTTTACGAAAATAAAACGTTTGAAGGTATAAAGGTTTGTAGGTTTATTCTACTTTAAATAGTTTTCGCGGAAATAATGCAATGATAATGCAGGGACCTATGAGTCTGTCATATATTTTGTTGTACTCCTTACTCATTTCCCAGTTAAATTGAATTCGCAAATCATACTGTCAACTAGTCATCATCAATGCCCTAATTTAAAAAGTGACAAGTTCATTTGTATATCTTTGCATATCACTGTGTCCACTGCACTGTCCAGTCCATGTTGTGTCGTGTATGTCAATTAGTCATAAAACTTATCATGAAAAACTTGACACAACAACTTGCATATTAGGTACACCAGATTGCATTGGGCTATTTATATTTGTATAACTCAGATATCGATAGTGTGTACCATGCCATTATCGTAAAACAAATAAGAGGGCGTAAAACAAAAATAATTCATTCATTCAATTATGGGAAAAACTTTCATGCGTTCAACGATCTTCAATGTTGAGGGGTCACTACAAAATTATCTCGCATGCACATGCATAAATTAACAGTTTCATTATGTAACGTACTCGTAACAAGTTCAACGTGTAGTACAGCTACTGGATATACTCATCTGCCCAGTAGTAGTCCTACAAATTTTACTTTAGAACTTTAGTATTCAAATTACGTACAGATTAAAAAATAAAAATATGTCAGACTAGATATTAGGTTCCCTTTACTTTTTGAAATCACAACTTGTGCAGCTGCCTCACGAAATATCAGTATCCTTGAAAATAAGATAAAGAAAATGACTCATGTTTCATAGTATTATCACAGTGAAGGGAGTCGTGATTCTTTCCGTGTTTATGCTGTCGTTTTTCTTTCGACTTGACTAAAATAAGTGTACAATTTTAATGCTTATTTAGTTGAACTGTGAACTGACTTGTGATTAGTATTAGTTTTGCAGCTAGTTTTATAAAATACACGTTTCGCACCCGCAGTATGTTTTGGGTTCGTCAATTTGTATTTGAAATCATCCTGTCATGTCAGTCTTGAAGTTCCAGGGCTGAGCAAAAGTTGTGGTTGTGCAGTGATGACAGGTGAATTAGTTCGATTTTTATTTTGCTGGAGATAGAATTTAAAGTAGTAATAAAATAACCAACTTAGCCGCAGTTTTGCACTAGAACAATGCGAACGCTAAGGAAAATTAAGCGTAGGTTAACTTTACGAAACTCGGTAGTATGGAGCGAGAACGGGGAAGATTTGGACTTGAATACTCAGGTTAGAATAAAGCACGTAAAAATATACACTTTGCATTTCCTTTCATAATTTTTTATTTCATACTATTATACTAGTAAAATTATCAGTTTTTGGTTCTAAGGTCACATCATATTCAAAAGGCATAAAACATCCGTGACTAATGCATAAAGCAGCATCCATTTTTTTGTCGTGTCGTTTTCTATTTAAGCTTTTGTGTTACTTATAAAACCTTTTATATTATGTTCCGTGTAAAATGCCAACGCTATTTCGGAGCATAAATATTTGTCAAAAATCAAATCATGAACGCTGTAGACTGCTTGCAATACTATGAAAACTTTTATGACAGCTTTTGTTCCGAGTTTGCAATTCCACGTGCTCATACATCTCAATCATCTTCTTCTCGTCCATCAAGTTGTAATAATCTTCAAATTCAAGACTTTAACCGAAACAATGGGAAATTATCCGAAAATCATTTTTATTACTTTGACACTTTTTCAAACCTCTCACCACATCAAGCCGATGAAGATGAAAACCATCGCCTTACAGAATATACGCCACAAGTTCATCCGCGTTTCTTCTATCACGAATTCAGTGACAACGATCCATTAAACGAGTTCAATGAAGTTCATTTTGGTCAACCATTCTCAATGTCACTTGATCAAATTCAACCTTTCAAAAAGAAGGGTCCTACGCCACCCCCAAAACAAAAGAAACTAAAACAAATTTTGGATTATCACCCACCCCCATTACCACCATCCGACGACGGTAAATCACAATCAATTCCAGATTTCTTTCAAACAATGGATTCCACAGGACAGTTTATGCTAAGACCCTCTGGTCAAGATGAACCTGAATGCACCACCGGTAGATATTTTCATCAGTCATTTGAAAGTATCGCTAGCTGTCCAGTGCCACCTCCACCAAAACATGTGCGAGCACCACAAGCACGCCACATGTCAGTTGAACGTTTACCATCGTACGAAAACAACCCGTCTCTTGCCGAAAAGGACCAACGCAAAAACAGTTCTAAAAGAAGGGAACCTATGTCACTCTCTGACTTTCTAAAGCTTACCTCCAATAATGTCTTTAAGAAACCGCCTTTTAGTAGTAAATTGCAAAGTTCTCCTCCATTATTACCCTGTGGTCATATAAATAATGCTAGTGATAATGCCACCAGCAGTACACCAGCATCTGTTTCCTCCTCTGGAGAAGGAGGAATAAAACAAAGTAGGTCACAAGACGGTGGTCGTCACAGTGTACTCACATTCCGAAAGAAATGTGGTGTTACAAAAAGACGCAAAAAGATTGATGAGTCATTATTTAAGCCGACTACTTCTACAGATAAAAGTAATGATGTATTACTAAGAGCACCAGGCTCCAGTCAAGAAAATAACAACAACAGCAGTCGCATGAGCATTCTTGGCAATTCAAACGGTATAACCATGATGCCTGGTGCTGAAGCTGAATCAGCCCAATATTCAATTACTAATAACCCTGCAGCAGCAGCCGATGATGCTCCATCCCCTATTATGATTTTGGCAGAGACAAATAATGATACTGAATTTGAGTTGGATCCACTTCCAGAAAAGGACTCTGATGACGTTTTGGATTTTAGTTGGACTCTTTCTCCAGTAATGGGTCCAGATGATATGGAAGATGGTAATAGTAAGGCCATTGTCAAACGTAAAAACAGTCGTAGGAAACCGAGCAACTCTTCCACAACTGGTGCTGGGGAAGGAAACGGCCGCCCGTCATCTCGTTGCTCACTCATCATCAATTCACTTATGGGTCATCTAAGTGGTCTTACAAAAACCACTCAAGAACAACCACAAGATAGCCACCCATATCAGTGTTCCAGCAAAAATAACAGTTGTAGTAACCATAATTTTGCTCATCATCTCGATCATCGTCATAATCATCAGGGCAGAGATGATGACCATCATCATCCTTCCGCACAAGAAGAAAATGGCGATCACCATCATAATCCTAGTCGAAAAAAGTTTGATCATCAGCAGGGTGGTCATGTTAGAAAAGCAAGCCAAGAGATAGGCAAAAGCGAACAGAAAAAGACATACTCGTCAACTATTCCTGATAACTTTATATCCGCAGCAGTCACCACCAACACTTCCAATATTACTAGTCGTAATAATCATAGGAGTCCTCATAGAAGAATGACAGTAGACCTTAACCCCACTGATGGTAATGGTTATACTGATGGTGGTCAGTTGAAACGAGCCAACAATAAAAGAGATTCGCAACGTAGACGCTCAGACTTGCTTCTAACGTCTTCATCACCAAAAGAATGTAATCCTTTTCATCAAGCAATTCAACAAAAAGAGTCTGAAACACATTCCCCTTTCATAAGAAACCGAACAGGGAATAATATGAGAATGCGTCCCAGATCGATCGCTGCATTCAATTTAGACATTGATGCAATTCAGTCTTTGGACGACAATCATAACCAACATGCACAGGACCAGCAGTGCCAGTCAAGGAAATATTCATACTTTTATCCTCAATATGAAGCTGGCAGTTTGCATGCTGTTAACAGTGGGAGCAAAAGTTTGAGCAATATTAATTTTTCTAATGGGACTGATCTTCCTTGTCAGAATGACGATGGCGAAAATTTCCACCATCATAAAAGTGGACACACTGCAAGATATCCTCATGGGGAAACTCATGATGACTCATTTCCAGGTTTTCGCAATGTATTTGGTTGTATTCCACGAGTTTCCTTATCACATGCAAAAACACGACCAAGGGATGACACATTTGTACACTACCAACATCAACAACAACAGCAGTTAAAACCTCAGTTTGCTGTTGGAGGGACTAATGTAAATACAGTGTCCAATAATAGTCCTCATCGTCATCATCACCAACAACAGCCTGACCAAAATTACCACACATTTCATGAATGTGCAATGACACACCAAGCTGAAATACATCAGCAGCAAAGACGAAGAAACTGTAGTGGTCTTTTCTGTCAGGATGATGACTGCTACGATGACCATGATGAGGATATTGACAAATATGACAAGTACTATGGTCAGTACAGTCTAACTGGTCTTAATATTCCAATGTTAGCTGCTAATGCAGCAGCATCCCAAAAACCACAGCATTTCCAAAATAACGTTATTACTGCAGCGAAATCAGCAGAAGAGCTAGTTTTAGATAGATACTACGCTCATTGTAACAAAATAGTCCAAAACAACCCAGACTACCCGCCATCGCCTCCTCCACTTGCTCATTGCGTGGAAAAGGAAAATAAAAAGCTAAAAAAGAAAAGCAAACAAAAAACGAGTAACAGTATTTTTAAGGGAAACCGGGCATACTCCCTGACTGAAAAAATCTGGAAAAATGTGAGTCTTCCAATAATTAGTTCGGCAAACAATGGCAATAACAATAACAAGATCGGAAGTGGAACCTCATTACTGTGCAACCACCGCAAACAGAGGCAAATAGAAGAATGTATCCACTGTACAAATGAACTGCAGGAGAGACAACCTCAGCAACCACAACAGTTACAACATTCTAATCATCACAAATCAAGACGTAGGGAGCAAGCTGGAAAATCGCAACGAAGAAAAACGGTTGATTCATTGTTTCCACTAGAAGAGAATCGTTATCATCAGCGCGATCGTCACTACAGTGGACGTGACTTGTTGGATCATCCTCCAGAAGGGCAACGACTGATTGCATTGAAAAAACTTTCCAGAAGCAGTAATAGCATTATCACTGGCACCACCACCAATGGACATCGACAAAAACAAAATAAAAACGTGAATGGATTTCTTTACGACTTGAACAAGCACACATTTTCCAATACTAATGATGTGATTGGGGAGCTATCCTCTTCATCTTTGTCGTCTTCTTATACTACACAAGCGGCCGTTTCTGTTCATCATCAACCTCACCAGAGAGTAGTTAAGAAAGCCAAAAAACTGCAGAGAAAGAGATGTGCGAGTGGTGTAAGTAGCGCAAGTGCTGATTGTTTAAATACATTGACAACTTCTGACAGTAGTAGTGAAGAAGACGATGTTGGTGATAATGGAAGGAGAACTGCAACAACGATAGCAGCTCATTCAATAAAAGGTGTGCGAGTACAAGATAAAAGGAAAAGCTTTTCGTGTGATGATTTCATTAGTAGAGTTGATGATGATTATGACGAAGAAATTGTTTCGAGGAAGGGCCAAGGCCAAATGACTGTGAAAGTCAAGGGAGGAGATGTTAATAAACGGAAAGATATTAAGAGCACAGCTAATAATAACAATAAAGCGGCAGGTGAACAGAGAAGGAAGCATTTAAGTTACAGCAACAGTAGTAGTAATCGTAATCATAACAGTTTTGCTCCTGGAAAATTATCATCGTCAATAATAAATGAATGCAAAAATGATAACGATGATGATGGGATTCAAGTGAAATCATACTCAAAAAGACAAGATACCAAAGTTCACCTGACTAAATTGAAAAATAGAAAAAGTAGTGGCGGTGTCGTCCCTAAAGTAGTAACAGTTGAAATGAACCCGAATACTATTGCGGAAGTAGGGAAAGGCGAAGATAGCAGTGAAAGTAGCGCTATAAGCAGTCTTCCCACGTCTTCATTTTGTCATCATCACCACCAAAATTGCGACCATGATCATCAGGATCAAAATGATGTGGGTGTGAAAAAGGAGAAAAGGAATAAGAATCGGGTCAAGTGGACATTTCTTACTAGTGGATTAGCTAAAGCCACTAGGAAGCTTAGTAGTGGAAGTAGTCGAAGTAGTATTAGCAGTTTTACAACATGCAATAGTGATTCGGGGGCCAGCAGTCATAGCAGTTTTAAGAAAGAGTCTTCAGAAAATACGAGTACTTCAAGTAGTTGTGCAAGTAGTGGGATTGAGGTTGGTAGGAAAAAAGGAAAAAATAAAAATTCACCTTCCATAATAAAGACAGCAGTCAAAAACGAAATGGTAAATGACGATATTATCTTCAGTGGAAAAGTTAAATCTTCAACGAAAAAAGTTGAAGATACAAAACGGAGAAACACTGCTGAGGTATTTTTCAATGAGACCACTGGAGAGGCAAGTATTAGCACGTCTAATGCTCCATCTTCAAATATGTTCCGCCGTCCACAAAAAATACTTCCACCTTCTCAGCAAAGAAGCAAAACCACTTTAATAAATCCTGTAACAGCCAATAGAACAGCTAGTTTAAGAAGAAGACCAAGCTATAATGCCAAAAAGCAACGTCCCATTGCTGCAGCAGCAATTTCCTCCGGAATTCGTAAGAAACCATTGTCTTTAGGACAAGCTGATATAATTTCCTCTACAACACTTCCAACAGGAACAGGACCGTCTGTATTTCTCAGAAAACCTTTAAGATTTCCTCATTTAACAAGAGTGGTTAGCGCACCCGTAGGTTCATCCACAGCAGTTAACCACACAAGTATTTTCAGTGCATTCTCTAATTCCTCTCGCATTAGCAGCACTTCCAGTAGTAGCACAAGTGGCTACACAAGTAATGTTACTAGACAAACGTCAAAATTTCTAAAGTCCTTCCGGAAACGCTGGGCCAAGAAAAATAATAAGGTGGCAGATGGTGACGAGGAGAAAGCTGCAATCCAACTTACAAAACGTGATGATGAAGATGACGATGATAATGACTGTAATGATGAAAATGACATTGGTAATAATCACTGTCATTATACACCTCATCAGCAGCATGATAAAGTAGAAAGCTCAGCAACTAAAAAAGCAACAACATCCATGAATGCTTTTAGTGGTACAATTAATCGACTAAGCCTCACTCGTAAAAAAAGAAGAAACACAAGTCGTGCTTCAAAACAAGCGATATTCTCAACGTTTTACATTGGACCAGCCATCACGGATCCTATGGAAGAAGAGAAAATTTATGTGACAAAAGATTTTGACGATGTAACTCTGGATTTGCAAAGTGGCGAAGTTAAGAAAACTAGCGATGGAACATTACTGTTCAAAGCGGATCCACTCTGTTTTGCGGACAAGAACAAGTTGAAAAAGAAGAGTAGAAAGTTAAAGTTGAAAATGGAAAAGCAAATAATAATGAAGAAAATGGAAGAAGAGAAGAAAAGAGTTATGATTAGCCGAGAAAGTAAAGCAGACGAAATGCGGCAACAACAGAAGGGAGGTGGAAGCAGCAAAGAAAGGGATGAGAAAAAGAATGGAAAAAGTAGAGCAAGTGGTGGGAGTGGTGAGCAGATGGAATTTAACAAAAAGAATAATTATGTTATTAGTCATGCTCATGTTCGCCAACAGCAAAGTGTAGAAAAAGGGAAGGAAGATGAGCAAGACGTGGAGACAGTAGTTATTAGTCGCAGAAATGGTGGTAATGCTAATTCAGGTAGTAACAATAGTAAAAGCCATGAAAGCAAGTATTTTTCCAAGACGGGAATAATGAGTAAAAATGGTAAAAGTGAAGGAAAGGTAAAAACAAGTAGTGGCAATAGTTCTAGTGCGTTAATGACTATGACAAAGAACACAACTGATGAGGCAACGACAAACTCTTCTGGAAAAAGTCGCCGTGTGAGTGGTAGTGGGCTCATTAAAAGTTACCTCGGCATTTCCAAGGATTTGCATACTGGAGTGATGAGAGGAGCAAATAGAAAGGTTCGCTTGCTTTCTTGCGTAAGAATAAATAGCTAAAAACAAAAGAGATTTGATTAGTGGGAAAGTTAAGCTTTGATTACAAATTTATTTATTGCAATGTATGTACTTTGATTGAGCATGAAGTTATTTTGGTTTCCGGGTTTGGTAATATTGATTACATTTAAATAAATTGCGTTCAGCCAAAAGCCGCATATGTAATGACTTGTGCTAGTGCTTACACAAAATATACTTTCAATTTCAGTGTTCAACTAGCAGTACTAGTGTACATGAAGTGCTTTCTATTTATTTCGTGTATTAAGTTTTTTCGGGAAAATCTGTAAATTGTCCGCATCCATCCGTCATATGAGTAGTTTATGAGTCACTCTGCTTCAGGAAAGTATAAAAAATGTCACGTCTCCTTTTAGATCTGAGCAAAACTCCCCCATTTTCTCATATAAATATAATATTTTGCTTAGGTCCAATTGCCAGCGTTTTTCAGGCGATTTCACACTCTTTGCAAAATAAAATGATACAGAGACCAACATTGCTTGGGATTTCTAAACTTTGCGTTTACGTATGGTTTTGGTTTTTGGTCCGACAAACTTTTTTGGTTAAACGAGTCACGTTTTATCCACCGTGAAACTAGAAAACTCCCGTCATCAACTACTACTATCCCTCTGTCTTACCACATGGATTTATATATTATAACGCTGTCACTTTTTCAAAAATTAAATCGCTTTCAGCACCTTCATTATGTTTAGGTTTATTGCGTTGTTTGTGTTTTCTCTGGACTGAATGCTTGACAAAGTGTACAGGACAGAGGGCAGACATGCAATCAAAATCTCCTTTTCACGCTATATCACACGCTTGCTTGTACCCCTTTTTCTAAAAAACCTATCTAATCAAATTCCGAAAATCTAAAGTATATATGTATAGTAAGTCTAGTTTATGTGGTGACAGTCAGTCTCATCATAAAATTAAGCTTGGTATATATATGTACATCTCTGAGTTATTGAGTAAAACGAAAGATATTTTTGTCGTGATGAACATGGTAATTTAAACGATTCAAGAAACGTTGAATGGAAAAGTAAAAGGTACATGTTCACAGTACGTAAAAAACAGAGAGATGTAGTATAAGTCAGTATTCATGTGAGAATATTGTCTAATATATGGACTATATTTTTCATACTTTAGCTCGCAGACAGTCACATCTTCAGCATCACCACCACCACCGTCATCATCATAGCATATGTATTATTTGTACGTATTATCCCTGGAAAAAGTGACAGTCATGAGTGGGGCACGAACAGAATGGGAAATGAGCAAAAAATAGTATGATGATAATATTCCATGGTGCTTTACCAGTAATAATCCTAGTCTTATTTGTGGAGAGAATGAGTGGAAAGTGGTAGAAATGACGGTGACGGTACACCCTATAAACTCTTGCTGGTATTTTTGGCTTGGTGGAGAGTCCCGTCTGGAATTGATGAGAAATGACATTATCTCTTACGCTGATGGCAATAAATCAGCTCGTTTTTCTTTTTCCCCCGTCTCGAATCTCGACTCGAGCGAGTGAAACGATGAAGCGGAAAAGAAAGGAAACAAAGTGCAGGCAAAGAGGGCTACAATAAAATGCCTTCATTTTCAAAGTAGTAGAATTACCACAAAAGAATGTAAGAGACTTTTGGTTTGCTGGCAATAATGTGACAGTGTTATTATTACGAATTTTTATTTTCATTGTTATTATCATCCAAACTACTATACTATCACACCGTCTCTCCATGCTCTCGAACGCGATTGGCCTGTCTGTCTGAAGTAAAGCCGAGTTTTTATCGTTTTAATTAAGTGGCTTTCCCCTGTGGCTTGGTATGGCTTTTCCTGTCTTTCTGTTGTTGATTCAAGTTGATTTGATGTTGCCGGTGTTGCTAATATTTGGCCACACACTTTTACTGTATTGTTCTTGACGTGCATTAAGTATCACATTTATTATGAAAAACCGCCAACCTTTTTCTCACCTTTTTCATGTAATATTCACACAGGTTTACCCATAAATCCTAGTTGATAATATCACGTATTATATTGTACGGCAAATGGGAAAGTCGCATTTTATAACGTTTCATCATCAAAATGACTCAGTTCATAATAACATCCATATAAAACAGGTGTGCATATGTACAGGTGTAAGTATGTATATCAAACAAAGGCATTTAAAGTACAAGAATTTTTTTAACATGTACATTATGTTACTCGGCTGGAATAACTCATGTTTGTTACGATTGTTTTTGCTATAAATGTACAAAAATGGGTTTGAACTTCACAGTTTAGACTTTTTAAAGGCACTTTTTAACATCTTTTAAAACAGGCACTGTCTTTCGTAATTGTATTTCGGTGACAAGCCTTTCCTTATTTTCCCTAAGTTCTCCAACCCCCTCCCCCCACTAAAATCTGAAACGTTGGAAATATAGTCAGCAATACGAACCATCTTTTAAATCTAAAGAACAAAAATGCAAGAAATAAAGATAAAGCTTGTAGAAGTTATCGTAATACTAAAAATATGAAATGAACTAAACGCCGTGAGCATCCCAAGTATGTAGTACATAGATGAACAACATACCAAAATGCTATTCGGCGATGACAACGACATGAAGTTGATCACCGTTGCGGTTGTCTTGAGCTGGCAGGATGATATCTTTCTTGGTTTCTCCTGACTTTCTCTTTATTTTATTATTTCTCTTTTACGGAAAGTTTTCTCCCACACGAAACCCACAAAAGTAGTTAAGCTTCGTCTCAGTTAAGATATTATCAAATAAAGGAAGCAAAAAAATACGACAATAATAATGACATTGTTAAATCATTTTGTTATGTTGTATTATATATTTACAGACACATTTGCTCTCGTTTTATTGTCCCTTGTCCCACCGTTTTTTATATTTTTTTTTTGGTAAAAATAGTTTCTACCTTCTTTCTTAGAAATATATTATCATGGGAAACCTAGACTAAACAAAATTTTGTTCGAAGAAAAAAGAAATCTTATGAAAACTTCTTTATACCAGGAAAAACTTGTCGTTTGTCATATTGTGTTTTTTCTTTCTTTTCATTGTTGTGATAAGTCACTGGTATAGGATTGCGATACTACATGCGGGTTTCTCACAAGGTTAGTTTGGGGGTATATTATTACGAAGATGAAGCGATTCATCGTAGTTATAATTTTAGTTTGTTTGTCTGTCTGTCTGTCTGTCTGTC
>JAQFXM010002786.1:0-23015 GCA_034693345.1 Entomobrya multifasciata
TTCACGGGGAGATATTTACCCGGGGAGATAAAAAACCACGGGGAGAATTCTGCACGGGGAGATAATGGCCGTGTACCATATTGCTGAGGTTATCCTCCTCTAACACGTGTTGTTATAAAACTACAATCCATCAGCGTGTGTTATATCCAAAATGTCACTATGGAAGTATTTAATTTCCCAAATATAACTTTGATACACCTTTGTCCAATGAAATATTCTCCAACTAAATTTAAGTGTGGCGAGGAAAGCAAATATTTTACAATTGTATAAATGATTATGTTTTGCTTAAACAAAAATACCAAATACGGCAAAATTTATGAAACATATGCATGAATTCTCTACTTATCAGACATAAGTTTTGCAAGTGACAATTGAAATGCAAATTCATAGAATTAATTGGTCAATGTTTATAAATCATTTCATTAAAAAAATAGTTTAGTAGTGTTGTGGAATTCAGTTTTGAAACAAAACCACTTTATTATTTCAAGTTACGTCAAGTCTGGTTTGCAGGCATAATTATTAGTACATGGAGCACAAGCAAGCAGTGGAATTCCAATTTATGATATATACTGAAGTATCAAATTGAAATAATCATTTACAAACCAATTGATTGACAGTTGCCTGTTTGAGTTGCGGCTTCTTTTTGTGTTTAAAAAATCATTCAGATAAACTACAATTCTCTAAAGTAGCTTTTTAAATGACAGCT
The DNA here is from genome assembly GCA_034693345.1 of Entomobrya multifasciata. NCBI lineage: Eukaryota > Metazoa > Arthropoda > Collembola > Entomobryomorpha > Entomobryidae > Entomobrya > Entomobrya multifasciata. The sequence goes on from JAQFXM010002786.1 coordinate 707, forward strand.
ATAATTACAGACATTTTACACTCCGCGTAAAACATAACGCATATAATGGATAATTTAATTTCATTGAAAGCCAACATTGTTTTTGTGTTAAAATCCTGATAATTATTATTTACAGTATTTAAGAATTTGTAAAAATTTATTCGTTCATCGCAATGTTTGCCAAATGCGTGAGATTTTTGCTCAGTTTTCCTTTCATGAGCATAGTTTTTCAGCTGGCAGCAAATTCCACTTCTAGTGATATCGATTTCTGAACAAATATTCCATTACAAAGGAAAACATCAGGTTTAACGCAGTGTTTTTGTTTTACAATGTCGATTTCGATCGCATGCACATTCAACCAGGCAGATCATTAAACGTGGTCTTCAACAATTATTCATATTTCGTTAAGAAAAAAACCACTTATAAATTCACTCAGGCCTCAAACGAAGTTGTGACCAGCAGCTTATCAAAGTCAAATTATTTGTCTACTTTAAGAGTATTTTATCGGGAACTAATACTTGCTTCTTCCTTGTTTATTCTGATTCGCCCCCAGCTCCAATCCAAACGAGATAAAGCGGAATACGACTGGCTTTTAAACACCAAACACATTATTCCAGCTATTAGAATTATCATCAGTTTGAAACAACTTAAAGCCAAAATTCTTTGCAGTACGTATCTTGGACACTCTCGTACCTTAAAAGTAAATAACTTGAATGAGTTATTTTCACAAAAACCCGAAAAATTACATCGAAAGGTATTTCGAATAGCTAAAAGTGAAACATGGCTAAAAGCTTTCGCTAAAATTTATTTTATCAAATATGTCGAAGACAAAAATTACGGCCGGCAGAGGAACGCTTGTTTAAAGCTAGTTCTAGTACGCTTCAATAGTGCATATTGCAGAAGTAATATTATGAGCATATTAACACTTGGAAGTGTTCATAACATGACAATCTCTTTACTCGATGTTCACAATGAAAACGAAGTTAAACAGTTTAAGACTTCAATAATAAATCAGTTTATTGAAAATGATGTAGCTTACGCAGATTATACAGCGTCTGTAGATTATTTTAAAAAAAACTTTTACATTTTTCACATTTTTTGGGTGACAAGGGCATATACTGCAAGGTTTGATCTTTTAGTAGACCTGCCTTTCAACAAGGTACCGAATGGCTAGATATACTCCATTTAGATGCCTGGATTTCAGTTTTAATTATAATAACAATAATAAGTTCATTTAGTATTTATTATATTGATGGATCTATCAAAATGCAGGCTCTCATGAATTTGAGCGTGTCCCTAATAATAACCTTATTAAGACAAATGCCTAACGGCAAATTTTCCAAGTGCAAAATTTTGATAGCAGCAGTAGTCGTCACCACGTTCATTTGTACACTTTATGAAAATTCTTTAGTAAGCATTATAACGGTAAGACGAGCTCCAGAAACATATAAAACTTTAATAGAAATGGTTAATGTTGGATTCAAAATAGTTTATTATAATTCTGACGCTCTTATACGTGTTAAAGAAAAATTTCATGAATACTTTAAAAGAAATCAGATTTTGCATCAGCTTAACAAAGGTTTTGTTGAGATTTCTTTCAATCGAACGCGTTTTTTTCACAGTATACAGCGTAAAGCAATTGTTTTTGGAGATTCAGATACATCATATATGACGGAGTCTTGGTTAACTTTGGAAGGTTACAAGTTAGGAATAAACAACTTTAAATGTCATACAGCACAAGAAGAAATACAGCAAAGACACAAATTCCATGAAATGTTTTCAGTCAATCAGTTTTGGATGATAGAGACATTAGATATGATTAAGCAAAGTTGTTTAGATGTTATATGGAATAAATGGTCTACATGAACCTTACTTTTGGTCATGGGAGCTCCGAAGCACTACGATGCTTTAAACTCAAAATATAAAATCAACGAAGAGGAGATATTTATAAACTTGCAGAAGCTTTACATTATTTTGGTAATGGAAGGCTTTGTAGTTTTACTAAGTTTTGTATTTTTCATTGCCGAGTATATTACTGGGCTCTATGTAAGGATAGTTCAAAAATAATTTTCATCAACACCAAGGTAATATTATATTCTTCGGGTTTCTATTCTTTTGTAAATCCCTTTAATTTTTAATGAACATTTTCATTCGTTTCGTATATTTAGTATTAGTTTGGAATTAAACCGCAAGTAAATAGTACGGTTAATTTCGATGAGTTCTTTGCTAATATGTGGCAAAAGAATAGACCAGCAATTTATATGAATGCTTTATTTTAACTCAAGGTGTTTCAAGTGAAATCTTCTTTGTAAAAGAATTTCACAGAGTTGAACCTTGGTAACAGAGACAAAGGGATTTAAATTTATAAGATGTCAAGGCCAAATCTATTATTATATTACAATACATGTTTGTTATGCTTAAAAATTTAACATTAAAGCGTTATTATGCTAGCCATTAAATAGATAAGTTTCTGCACATGGAAATTTTTTAATGTAAAACGGCTTCAAAATACCAATATAATGTTACGTATTTAAGCGGATAGGTATGATATTTTATTAAAGTGCAACTGGAGTTTAAATTAATCTTTAGAAAAAAGTTTTCGTAACATCGTAATATTAAAAGTAAACTTACGTGTGCCTTGACTTAAAAATCACATAAAGGACTTAATAATAGTTCAAACAACCAGCAAAGAAATGAAACGACACAACCTACTGACGTGGAAATGAGCATTTGAATGACATAGTGGGATGCTACTAAATCTGTTTAATTTCGAATAGGTTTGCTCCATTTTGCTGTAACTAAATTAGATATAGCTTTCACCAAATGCACGCATACTAGCTTATTCCACCAATCTACTATATGAGAGCTTTGAATCCCTTGAAACGAAACTGTACAAACTCGGGTACCCAACCAAAAAAATAAAATCCTGAACTTCGTTGTAGTAGTATCTTTTTCCCAGTCGATTTTTTTTTCAAACCCTGATTTAGAAATACGATTTCTATGTCATCAACCTTTATTGTAATGACGAGATGGTAGCGTGTATTTTTCATATTCTGAATTTATATACATAGCTTTCACAATACTGGGCATAAAACGCTTCATTGTATGTAGATGCTTTGAACCAGCTTTTATGCACCTTGCGAATACTGTTTTGTTTGCATAGCAAGCCGCATATTCGTTCAAAATGTGGTTCGGAATAAATAGAGTAATTCGAACAAACCAACTGATAAAATTCTACGAATGGGTGAAATTACTTTGGTGCAATAAGTTCATACATGTTATCGTTTTTAAATGCATTACTCAAAATTAGTGCACCCCAAAACTAACAAATTAACAGTAACTTTTGTATTTTGTTAACTAAAAGCTCGTGCGGAAATGGAATTGATTGTTTAACCAAAGCCTTAAAGGGTCCTTTTGTAATTACTGTAGCATAGTGGTATATAGGCTTTGAATTTTCTGATGGAATATTACTTTCGACCAAGCGATTGGAAGTAAAACAAAGAACATTACTTATATTACAACCCAAGATACGTGTCCAAGCTTTGCAATAAATTATAGTATTTTTTGCCCTCAAATGTTTTACCACAAGCCATAAAGTGAAGTTGTAGGGGTAGATATTCCATAGAAAAGTAAGTGCTAAAATACTCGTATCTAACAAACGAAACAATCTATATCAAAATTTCGCTATCAGGTAGATTTTTTTAGATATCAAATTGAAAATTTCCTTATATTGAGATAAAAGATGTTTGGTAAAACATTATCAAAGACGCTCTATTGGATAACGAAATAATCGTACTTATACATAAGTACAAGGACTATTCTACCAAAAAACATTTTTCGATTCGCTTAAAATGTACGCGAAATGCTTCGTTAATTTGTATGATATTTCATTTGCATTGGTGCTTTATATATGCAAGCATGTACCTGTACAACAAACGCTTTTCAATATACACGCATTTAGCCACTTTGTATTGTTGTTATTGGACAACAATAGCAAGGCTATGTGATGCAATTGCGGGTGTATTTGACTCCCGAATAGAAAATCATAACAATGTTTTTACTCTTTTTTTTGTTTGCGTGATGATCATCTGAAAGTTATTTAATCATCAATTTATATAATCTCTCATATTGAAAAAGGCAAGGTAAAAAGTATGATTTATTTCGTAGCTGTGAATAAATTTTATTTTTTTACGTGGAGATGCAATCAGCAAAAACTAACCTATTCTTGAAATGTCAACTGCTAAGATAAAATCAATGGAAAGTCGTTGTTTGGCAGGAGAAATACTTAAATATGCAGCATTTAAACATAAATCTATTTTTTCACCAACCACACACATTTACAAAATAAAAATCAAGTAAATATTTTTAGTATCAATTTTAATAGTTTTTCTAGAATTTATAATTGGGATTCCAATTTTTACATATTACACATATTTTAAATTATTTTTTTGAGTTTAGGATAAATTTTGTGCGAAGTGGATTCGTAGTAGTGGAAAGATTAGTCAATGGACCAGTTTTTTAAATGTGCGAAAAACCACCCAATGATCAAAACTGATGTAGTTGTTGGGGCCCAGCCAGGTTTTTTAACCTTTTTCTCCTTCAAACATTTAGGTTCACCAGTGTTCAGCTATAACCGAAATTACACTGTATTGAACTCGGACCGATATGGGTTCATATGAAAATTGGAAATATTGATGGTGTTGAGTGACTTGGACCACCCATTCTATTTCAAAAAATCTTCCTTCATCTTTCGAGCTGGTCCCCACGGCTCCATTGAATATCGTCAACTATAGTCTTTCTTTGCCCTTGAAATAAGTTTCTCCATTCTGACCATTGCTTTTGGGGTATGTCACGATCAAATACAAGGAAGCGTAGTGGTCTTGATTGTTTGGTTATTAAAGGAATTGTGTTGGGGTTACCGTGTTATGCAAACGAAAGGACAGTGTTTTATTCATTGTTAATGAAAGGTGGGCCCAACAGCAGTAAGGTTATTGTCTCCACTTGTAATACTGCTGTGTTACTTGCAATGCTGTTGTTGTTTTGCTTACACGAAGAGATTTCTGTGTTGTTGATAGTGATGGCATTCTCGGTGAAGCAACATTTCTATTTGAATGGAATGCTAAAACTGATGCCGTAGCTTGCTGCTGTAAAACAAAAGGTTCTTGCGTTTCAGGTAATTTTTTAGAAACAATATACTTTCTGATTGGGGGAAAAGGTGAAGCATGGAGTGATATAGAAATGTACATGGTAGTCAGTATTTTTATCAGGTATTGACTGTGCTGGTGATGCATTTGGTGGCTTAAGCAAACAATTATTTTGTTTGGTTGGTGATTGAAGTTTTAGTATACTTTAGGAAATCAGTGTTCAACACATTTAAAATAGTTCATGACTCTTTGCTTCCTAATCAAAAGCAAGTGGTGTTGGTGGTACCATGTTAATCTAAGTATCTTTCAAGTACTCTGCATTTTCGTCCTGAACGACGCGACGGCACTAAAACTACGAAAACAAACACATCCTCAAGGCGTAAGCATACAAACTGAGTTGTAACTGTAAAATAAAAGAATCGTTACCTCTTAAATTATTGGGTTGCTGCGGTAGGGGATCTGTGATTCTGCGTCGTGGTGGCAGTGGTGTTGGTGTAGTGCTGGGATAAACTGCTGGAGGTTTGACCAATTTTGTGGGTTAGCGACATGGAGCTGAGGGGAATGGGTTAACAAGTAAAAATTCGTTCAGGGAAATTATTTGGATGTTATCAACATCATCAGCTTGGTTAAGGGGTGGTAAGGCTATGAAGTGAGATGACGGAGGACGTATTTCCGTTTCCTTCAAAACATTTAAATCTGCATCGATTTCTTATAAACAAGGGCCAGCAATAGTTTGTGTTTTAAAGGAAAATAGTTGTTGATAATGACGATACACACATTCCATAACACTAGAAGTACATGGATAATGTAACAGTAATGATATGGAATGCTTTATTACCCTTGGGGTGGTGGTGCTAGGAGTATCAAAAAAGCAGTAGCAGTACGCTCTGGTTCGGTAGCTCAAAGTGTAATGTAATGATGAAAATGTAAAAAAGTTTTGACAGATACTAAACCAAAACAAACTGCAGCTGCATTCAAGTTTATACATTGTGTATTTAAATGCACTACGAGCATATCCTGATGCCCTAAAAAAGAAGCGAGCTCAAACCACCTCTGGTAGTCTTTGTTAAGGCTATTAAGAAAGTTACTCAAAAATGCTACCAAAGCCTGTCTATGTTATATCCACTTAAACGATTATTAAGCAAAGAAAATAAGATTACACTTGTGAATATTGAACTTGCTATAAAAAAGTAGTTTTAACCACACAAGTTGATCAAAAAAAAAAGTCGTTGAAACGTGTTTCCAAGTATATTTAAGCTAAATAATGGAGCATGAGTGCTTTAAAACTGTTCACATACTATTTGATTTGTCTTCAGCATATCCAATTCATCAAATAATTAAAACTTAAAACTATTGAAATGAAATGAATAGAATTCAAAGTTCACATCAAATAAATCAATTAAAAACCATAGAACATATATGCAATAGTTCTTTAAGCACAGACGGTTTTGGAAACCATCTATCTGAATCTTGACCACCAAATGGATTGTGTATTTCAGCTGAATAAGCTCGAAAATAATCATCTGTTTTACCTTGTGAATCAATGTCATATAAACACGCAAAACATTGACGCGAATTAAAATTTAGAATTACATATGTGAAATTATTTTTTAAAGATGTTTTAATGAAAACGTTTACTTCTCCCGCTATGGTCTAAAACTTTGTACAAGTTACATACCTTCGACACCATGTTGAGTAGAGTTTTTAAGTATATTTGGCGTTTCAGAAACTATTTCCAAATTTGGTATTTTTATTAGTTTATTTAAAGTTTGCAAATTCAATATGAATACGAACAAGCATATAATACAAATAGTAAAATAACAGTTCCATGGAGAACCCAATCAGAGCAACAAAGCAGCCCAGTCCCAATGCCAATACTAACTCAATAAAATGTTTCGACCGCTCCATTTGTATCATTTTAGGCTTTCGAAATTTGTTTTTATGTACTTTCATATAATGTTCTATATTCAGTTTTTTGCGGTTCACTCTTATTTTACTCAAATAAACGACTACAAGTTTATTCCGCCAATCAAATACTCCTGAGCTCAGAAGTCCACTTATGCGTAATTTTATGAAAGTCGGAATCCAACCCTTAAGTTGAAACCCCATTCTTCTTTCAAAAAGAACTCCTTTTCCAACGGAAAGCTTTTTTACGCCTTTATTATTTAAAACTCTTTCCATTCCAATGAGTTTTGTCAAAGGTAGGACAAAAGCTACTTTATTACATTCAGCCAAAAACTCTGTTGTAGCTTCACTATAAGACTTAAAAGAAAGAAACAGACTTTTTGCATCAGGCTCACTGTCAAAACTTTCTTCTGCTTTAAGGCGAACCGGGAATGTCCACACTGAAGAATTAGTGTACACATTAGATATACATGTCGGAAGTATCTGTCCCCTTTCTGTAAAGAAACTTTTAAAGTTGTATAAATAAGACTGAACACGCAAGTGCTCTTTTTTAACCCCATCTGTTTCTTTAACATGCTTGTAATGAAATATTGAGTGTTCGTCATCATATCCATTTTTTTCACAATTTCGAAATAAACACTCGTTCAGTACACAAGTACGTGATATTGAGGCTGAATAAGGTTCAGAATATATTGAGTAGTTTTTATCAAGTAATTGTTGAAAATACTCAAACGGTTTAAATGGCTTTGGGGCAATAAGGTCGTACATGTTATCGTTTTTGTATGCATTGCTTATTACTAACAAACATAATGATGACCATAAAGCCAGCACTTTCAAATGCAAAATCCCAACGACCTTTTCAGAATATGGGGTAGATTGTTCAACTAAGTTTTTGTATACAGATTCGATAACTTCAAAAGCAAATTTCAAATTACTAATTTTTGTTTCTGCTAATAAACTCCATGTAATTGGGAGCACTACAAAACATATTGTTGTCAGTGCGATCCAACAGTAAGTATCGAAACTTTGAAGTAAAGTCTCATATAAAGTTTTATTGTTTGCAAAAGTGTCCCCACAACCTAAAAATTTCATTTCACCAGGGGGGTAATCAATCGAAAAGTCCAAACTGTCGACATCATGTCCCATAAAATAAATCATTTTAGTCGTGGAAGTGGTAAATTCAAACGATGAGATCAGAAACACGGTGTCGAAGTTAGGCCCAAGAATTCTTTTCCAAGAATATTGTCCAGCATAGCATGCTAAAAGCTCTTCTATTGAGTACCTAAATATGTTAGTGGTAAGCGTCATGTCATAATCACACGAAAATGACATTTCTATAAAATCGTTGTCGGAAGCTATTCCCCAACTTGAAATATGGTGGGTTTCACGCATTAAATTGTTTATTTTTGTTTGGAAATCCAAGTATTTAAGTTCGGAAATACTTTCAGTTAAATTTAACATAACGTTAGCCCCACAAGGTGGAAAAACATAAAAATCTACTGGTTTATTTTGCAGAATAGCTATATTTTGAACAAGTAAATAGTCACTGACTTCGTTGAAACTTTTACAGTTGTAACTAAGTAATTGTTGCATTGGTTTAAAGTAAGTTGTCACATTATAAATCAAAAATGGAACATCTAAAATGTAAAACGTAGTATCGACTTGTTGTATAAGTCTCCATTGGGATTGAAGTTGTCTTTCGAATTTCTGAAGTCTCGACCACAAATTCGGAAAAATCTTATTAACTTTTGGCGGCAGGATATAAACTTGTTGAACATGATTCCATGGTCGTATTTGAGAACTGAACGTTGTAATGTTTATTGTGATGCAAATATTGTCGTCAATTGTAACAAGGTATTTTGACCAACAGTTTAGTTGGCCTATAACTCGAATTTGCTTAAGTTTTTCAATTACACTTGGTGCAGTGTAGCCAGTTGCAATGGTTTGAAAGTTTACTGGTAAATATCGTCTTAAGACAACAGCTATTTCTTTCAAAGGATAAATGTTTTTTCCTCGAAAATTTGTTATTACTACAAGGCATGTGTAACACGGGAAAACTACTGGTTTTAGGTCAACATGTTCTGTGATTGTGGGAGCAAGAAACTTTGCGTGCCTATTTTTATATTTCACGTCTGTTCTTAATGTAAAGCCTCCGTTAACTCGTAAAAAAGTCCATACAAGAGCAGCGTTGACAAAATGCATGTTTTAATCTTAATTTTTGCTTAACTTGGTAATTTTTAACTCTGAAAATGTTGTTTTTGTGTTCAAAATTTACAATTAAGATTTACAACTGCTTAACAATTGAAAGATCCTTAGGCTGTTGAACGAAAACAGCGCTTTTTTGAAACACAAGGTAAATAGTAATTTACAAAGAAAATTATGACTCCCGAAGTTCACATATTATGTTTCGTATCGTATAGAGAATTAAAAAACTAGGAAATTTGGTACATGATTTATCAAATTACGGTTCCATTATCTCTATTTTGCTCGTGTAAAAATTCCGATAAAATAACAATTTTTCGTATATTTTTAAATAAGATTTACTCTCATTGATACTTAAAAACAAAATTACTATATGTTATAATACTTGTGAACTGTGGATTGGAAATTAGACGTTATCCAGGCGTTTTAACTTTCTAATTTCTTTGCGTCACAAAGATATAGGATGGACGTTATTTATGCTTAATGATTATGTTCATTGAGTTGGGTCTAGTTTGGAGTGAACTATGGAATTAATCTTGAATTACACAAGTGAACTTATAATAAATAAATAATTCATGAATCCTTTTGGAAAAGTAAACTTTAAAAAACGACTTGTAAGGTTTCCTTGTTGGTTATGCCTTAATTGTTACCCTCCTCTTTTACCAATTTCTATCGAGAACAGTACAGTATTATGTTGCAATTTCACTGTTAAGCGAATTTCTTTACTTCGAAGTCCACTGTAAAAAAATGCTTGAAATAATTTAGTCAAGAAGCATTGAAACTGAATTTATTATATTTTCTAGTAAATAGGACACATGTGAGCAATATGAGGTATGTATATGGTTTTATTACAATCTCAAGAGACATTTTAAATTGATACAATCACAATAGTTGGTATTAAAGATAGAGAATAAGTAAATTTATTGACTTATACAAAATATTTTTTGTTTTGCAAGTTGCTTGGAGCATGTACTCATATGAAATTGAAAGAGATTTTGATTACACAACCATATTTATGCATCAATGCTTTCTTATTATTTTTTAGTTATGGGTAGTCAAACTATAATAAAGAGTCATAACATGTGTATGTTGCACACTTTAAAAACATATCATACAAAATAAATGTAAATAAAAAAGTTGTGACGATTAAAGTTCCATTGTGTTGCTCATTTTCTTAGAATCACTGACAATGGAACTCACTGAACACATGAGCGCAATTTAACTTGAAACTTTTACGTTGTGATGTAGTTTTTTTTATGCTAATTTAAAGGTATTTGTTATATTTCCGAATGCGCATATTATGTGTATTTATCAGCAGTGTTTGTTTTCCCGATATATCGCGCGCGCCCGAAGCAATTTGCATAAATAGCTAACTTTGTACCGGATATAAGCTCTTCTTTCGATGTTTGCTGATTTTCTCCTTTACCGCTAACGTCAAATTGTTTGCGCGCGCTCCAAACAATAACAACTGATAATTACGCATATGCGCATTCGGGAAAATAACAAATACCTATAAATCAGCGTAAAAGCTACACCAAAACGTATAAATTTCAAGTTAATTTTCCCTCATGAGTTCAGTGCGCACCATTGTGAGTGTACACTTAACATTTAATTCATCACATAAAAGGTCAAATCATGTCGTCGTTGTCATTTACACAATAATGTTTTCCAATCCAAATCATCATTTTATATACCTGAAGATCAGACATCTCTTTTAATGTATTCAGGCCAAACCACAATTTTTCTTATCAAGCTATCTAAATACAACCCTACAATAATTTCAACCAACCAACATACAAATGAAACCCCGCAACTTATTACCATTGCGAAAACTATTTGAATCAAATAATGCGATGACATTAGTTCAGGTCCTTTACGGATTTTTAATCTACCTGACCAGAATTTCACGGAGTTTGATCTAGCATCAACTAAATGCACTGCAACTAAACTATTCCACCAATCTATCAAGCCAGAGCTTTGAAGTCCTCTTACTCTAAGTTGTATGAACTCAGGTACCCATCCACGAAAATAGAATCCCAGTTTTCTTTCCACTAAGCTTGTTTTACCCACTGAAAGTTTGGTTAAACCCCGATTTTTCAGTATTGTAACCATTTCCCTGACATTTGTTGATGATGATATTAGGGCTGTATTATTGCATACTTCCATTACATTTGCCGAAGTAAAAACATCTATATCAATATTATTACTAAATGGCCTATATTGGTACCTGTGACTCAGTTGCTTAATATGACTATTCAATAGAGTAAATACCGGAGCTGTCAATAATTTAGAGTTATTGTAAATATACCACATTTGTTTCGGCAAGCCTTTTTCTAAATGATAGAAAGACTGCGTAAAGTGGTGAACATACGAATATATATTCAACAAACTATTATATTTGCTGATGTCTGAACGCCAGAAATATTTTGTTTTATGTAAATCTTTTGTCCCAGCTTGTAGACATCTTTCAAAAAGCGTATTGTTCCACAAACAAGTCCATGTAGTTTCAACGTAATACGGCTCGGAAACTATTGTATAGTTAAAATCAACAAGCTGTTTAAACTCTTGAAATGGGCGAAATTTCTTTGGTGCTATTAGATCGTACATATTGTCGTTCTTATATGCATTGCTTAAAACCAGTGCACACAAAAATGCGCACAATACAATAAGTTTTTGATGCGAATTTGTAAGAACTTTGACCGAAAATGGATTGGATTGTTCAACTAAAGTTTTAAAATCCCTTCTGCTACTTTAGCAAAATATTGGGATTTAGAGTTAAAATCACTTATTTCGAAGAATGTCACTGTAGCTGAAAAAAGCGGAATTAGGATGAAAAATATTACAAATATGGCAACCCAGCAAATATTGTCAAAACTTTGCAGCAAGTTATCATATATGTGTTTTTTACCCTGAAATGTATCACCACAAGCAATAAATTGTAATTGTTGGGGAGTGTAATCTATGGAAAAATAAGTTGTATCAAAGTCATATCCCAGAAAATAGTTAATCAATGTAGTCGAAGGTGCATTCCCAGTATGAAAAACTAGTTTAAAATTTTTCCCTATAATATATTGCCAACTGAGTTTCTTGGTAAAACATCTAAAGAGATGCGTTACCGGATACATATACGATTCAAAAACTATACTATTTGTACAAGGAATATTCGCAATGTTCAAGAAGTCGGTTCCATATTCCCTTTCGTCTAAAATATCAACAATGTTCCAATCAGATATATTTTTGGTATTTAGAAATATTTTGTTTACTAAATTTACAAACTTTGTATATTTCATCTCAAAGAATTGTTCTGAAATTGATGCATAACTTACGATTAGTGCAATGCAGGGTGGAAACATGTAAATTTTCTGCGATTGATTTTTCTGTAAGGCTACTGGTAACAAGATTGATAGAACACCCATTTTGTTATTGTGACGGCATTCGTTCTCGGTTCTAACATTGTGGTAATCTGCATATTTTCGTATCAGAAAAGGTTTCGGAAACACTATTCCTCAAGACATATAGTATAAGACGTGTCGGTTGTAAGTGTCTTTCCTTATGATCTTGATACTTATATTTTAGCATTGTCGGAAACATGTCTTCAAACGCTGGTGGAAAAATAACAACATGCTGAATATAACTCCATACTCGAGCTTGCAAAACAAACTTGTCCAAATCGATGTCTGTGCAAATTGTCTCATCAACTGCAAAAAACTTCGATGAACATATGCTGGACACATTAAATATCTTATATTTACCTGAATAACGATTAGGCAGACTGCGAAGTATTTCAGGTGTCGAAAACCACCGCGATTTGCCATTTCTTACGTACTTTAACCAAACTGGAACAACGCGATTAATAACAAGAGGATATTGGTTATCTGACTGAAGGTTTTCGTTACCGAAATTTGTTAAAATCAGTAAACAAGAAGAACAAAGAAAAGTTACAAGTTGTAAATTAACCGGTTCTCTGGAGGATTGCTGATTGTATGCTTGATATTTTGGATCAGATGTTTCGTATCTGCTCATCTCCAGTCTGTCTTCGAAAGCAGAACTGAAGCAACAATGGATAATAAATATGTAGAAGCTTTTGTGTAAATTCATTTTGAAAAATAGACTAAAATTATACTTTAGAGTAAATAATCAAATGGTAACGTTTTAAAATGAAAATTTAGCTATTAAATAATGAATGTTTCAACAGTACATGCGATTGAAAAAATTGTCATTAATTTATGCTTGTTCCTCACTAAATGTTACTTGCATAAATTTTAAATGAAGTAAGTGATGCGAAATAATGATGCGAAGAAAAAGAAAGCCGACGCTCGTACTGCGAGACAAAATAAAAGCTAAAGTGTACATTTACTTTGAAAATTTAATAGCTTTCACCACGTAGGCATAAATTGAAATAAATTAATACTTTTGAAGTATTACCATGAAAATTGATTTTGCTTGAGATGTTACGCTCAAAAAAAGGATGTTAAACTATTTCACAAAATCAGCAACTACGATTGGGATATATATTATACTTATGTGTACATACGACATTTTTACACTATTCAATAATTATTTGAGTTTGAATGGTATGTTATTTGCAAAACTATGACTCGAATGTATTAAATTATTATTGATTGAAACCAGATTTTTTGTACTTTAAGAATTATTTGTTGCGCATATTTGAATAAAATGTCTTGGAAATGTAAATTTATAAAACTTTAAAAAAATATAAGCACTTTTAAAAAAAAATTAAAGACGTTTTTATCCTGTTATGCTTTGATAAACCAGCAAATAATAATATTGCCCAGTTTATAAAACAACCAGGAATTGTAAACAAATTAAAGCAGTGTAATGTAATGTAATCAGCTGCTACTTGTACATGTTGGGTTTTCTCTACAAATATAACAAGGAATTATTATACTCCTTGTATCAATGTACGGCATCACAGCGTGATATTTAAGGCATTTCATTCACATGTGGTGGATCACAGGTTCACTCCCTCCCAGACTCACATATTTTTAATCATATTTCCAAAGACAAAATTCACAGCTCAAAATGCACAGCTTAAAAAGCACAGCTCCCAGCTATAATAATAATAATAGGTCCTGTGTTTATTCAATTTTTAGTCATTTCACAAACACAGTAATTAGCACCTTGCCAAGCAAGATAATATTGCTATTACAATTCAATCAATATTTACTTGAACAAAAAACAATTACAAATTTTCATTTTAGTCAAAGACGCAACTTCCAAAAAATACAAAATTAGTAAATACACATTAAATTTTTAAATTTGCAATCATAATTTTTTTAAATTTATGTTTAAAAATATTATAAGACGTAGCACATTTAACATCACCGGGTAATTTGTTCCACATGGGAACCTAGGGACAATTCGCATCTACAAACACACAATTCAAAACGCACAATGCGTGCGCACAACTTTAATATGTAAACGTATTTTCCCAAAAAAAAACTCCGACAAAAACTAAGGTGAATGGTTTCTGAAATGAAGGCATTCTATTGCAAATAGTAGAGAAACCCTAAGTTGTCTTTTCGTTTTTGATTCAAAAGATTTTACTACTGCCAACTTGGGCAAAATGTTAAAGTCAACTTTATCCTGAGTTGCAAATATCGGTTGATTTATCAGGAATAAAATTTAAAATGAAGAATCTTCAGAACTACGCCTCAATGAGCTCTGTTTTATATAATGTAAGACCCTTGAAACTAATTGCATGCAAATTTTTGTTCGATTCAACCGTTTGTAGTGGATAATCAGTGATAGGAGCGAGAGTTAATTAAACATCGTACTACTTATCAACATCTCGAAATATTTCACTAAAGAATAGCGGAACAAATTTTTATGATTATGATTATTTAGGGACTATACATACGAGCTACAAGTAACAATATGAATGGATCCTATGGGAAGCGAATTCCAGCCATTTGGTCCTCAGGACTACTTAAGTTTTTTTTAAATTTAAGTACGAAGCATGGAAAAATCTCCAAGGATAACGTTTGCATTTTCATTTTAGTATATCTTTCAAATGTTCATGCAGATGAAATTAGTATATAAGTTTGTAGAATATAATCCCAAAATTGATTTACAAAACTCAAAATAAAGGTTATCTAAAAATTCTGACTTAGCCGTAAAACTCGTATGAAGTTTCAGTAAAAACCTGAAATTTAATAACGGTAAAATTAAACCAGTTTCAAAAAAGATTTTTTTATACTCATAGCTTTTAAGTAGAAAGGAATTTATACATAAGTTCAAACAACCAAAAAAGAAAAGCCGCGACACAACCTAAGAAAACGGAAAAAACTATTTGCAATAAATGCTTTGACTTAGTTTGTGAATTGCTTTTATAAAATTGTTCCTGTTTTAGATTAGCTTGTTTTTTCGGCAAAGCAGCTTTTCTGGAACTTGCTCGAATAGCAACTAAATGAACTGCCACAAATTTGTTCCACCATTCTAATACTCCTGAATTTTGAATGCCTCTAATTCTATATAAGATAAACTTTGGAACCCATCCTATTGGGTAGAATCCAATCATTTTTTCCAGAAGTACTTCTTTCCCAATCGAAATTTTTGTTTCGTGGCTACTTCTAAGCACTCTTTCTATTTCAATAACTCTAATAAATGGTGCTATTAGAGCTTTCCTATCGCATTTTTACAACAGTTCTCCAGACATTGGATCGCCATCTTTCGAATAAAGAGATATGCTACTGTACTTGAGTTCTTGTTGCACTGCATTGATCAAAGGTTCGAGCCATAACTGAGAGTTTTTGTAAATCTTACCTATCCTTTTGGGCAGATTCGTTAAATTCGAAAAATGACTTACAAAGTTACATAAATACGATGAAGCCTCTTGGTGCACGTATGTTGAACTTACCGAACCATCGTTGGACCACTTTGTTACGGACCACGGGCCTAAAGTTACGGAATGGTGACTGTCTACGAATCCATTTTGTATGCAGTTAATTAAATCAGAAATTTTAAAATAACATGTACTTCTGGCTTCCAAATAGTATGGTTCTGAATAAATCAAATAATTTGATTCTATCAACTTATCAAAGTTTTCAATCGGTTGAAATTTTTTAGGAGCTATTAAACTGTACATGTTATCGTTTTTGTAAGCATTACTTACAATCAAAGCCATAAGAAGTGTAGCAGACTGTAGTATTTTCAACTTTGAACTTTTTAACATTAATTTTGAATATGGACTGGATTGTTCAACTAAATTTTTAAAAACTGATTCAGAAACTAGAGCAAACACTTTAAATTTCATCTCTATAATTACTGAGCAAATAAGCGGAATGAATACACAAAATGACAGTAAAATTAAAATCCAACATTTTATATCAAAACTTTGAAGCAAAACCTGGTGTAAGTACTCAGCAACAGAAATTGTATCCCCGCATCCTATGAAACGCAATTGTTCAGGTGGATAATTTGCTGAGAACATAACACTATCAAGGTTGTGTCCAGGGAATAACCTAATCGACACTCCTGGAGTATCAACGAAATTCGACGTCCTTAATTTAAAGTTATTTCTAGCTATATCCTTCCAAATATGATGCACCATAAAACAAACTAATAACTTTTTAATAGCGTAGTTTTGTATTTCATAGAACTCTATTTTTTTACTACACCATAAACGTTCATCTTTTATGTCCTTATGAAGATGTACGTACCAGAAGGTTAGATTACTTTTCATTGAAAACTGTTTGTCAATAATATGCTGAAATATCGATAATCGTATCTCCGAAATGAACTGGTTGAGCTTCAAAGTTAACGTTATCCCAGTACATGGAACGATGTAAAAAAATTGAATTTTGTTTGACGTGTCAGCAATGCTAAGCAAAATAATTGTTTCGTCTGCCGAATTTTCGTCTACAGGGCGTCTCCCCCATTTATTTGCATGAAAGGTTGTATAATTATCCATCCAATTCACAATGGACAACATTTGGTCAAAAATATAGAATCCTAAGCCAATACTTGGTGTGTATCTTTGGTTTGTTTTGGTGTTGGTCCACAAACCTGGTAAAGTATCATGTTGGTATGGAGGAAACAGGTGAAAATGTTGAACATAACTCCAGGGCCGAATATGAGCTACAAAGCTTTCCAAATTTATTTGAATACAGATATTACGATCCGTAGTGACTAGAAATATTGACCCGCAAGATGTTACGAATTTTGTATCACACGAAAATTTTGTATTATTTCGTTCAAGTACAGTACTTGCAACAAAGTGCAATTTATGTCGATATCCTATTATCGGAAAATAGCTTCTCGCAATTATCGGTATGCTTTGATGTGGAAGAATATTAACATTTTTGTAATTTGTCAAAAGTAACAGACAAGCGCTGCAAGATAAAACAATTTGTTTCAGGTTTACTTCATTTATGGTGGAAATCTTGTTCCATTCAAAACTGAAGGGGAATTTCGAATTTAAATAGGATATTTCAGTAGAATTACAAAGTTCAATCCAAATACTAACAAATAACAGAACAAAACGAATATTAGTAGTAATCATTTCTTTTGTAACTAAATTTTAGTCACAGAATAAAAGTAATGTTGTAAACCTTGCCGGTTAAGTAGCGAGTCAAAATAACGAAGAATTTTTTCTATTATTTAAGTTTTTTAAATTTAAGTTTTTGACAATAAGCTTGATTTATTTTACTAGTTGGTTTCAAACCTATTCTATGAATTTTAAACAGTTAGAATTGGCTTGAACACTTTATATTTATTATTTCTAAAGCTTTAAGAGACAAAAACTTGTGCATGTAAACGCGTTTTCTGAAAAATTCCGCTGCAGTACAATGACACAATTTTAATTTAGAGGTATAGAACGATACTCAATGTATATAAGTGCTAAAATTGTTAGTTTAAACAAGTTTTCTGTAGAGTTTTACATACAATGACATGAAATATTGAGCAAGTGTATGGTATATGATTTAAAAACCTTTATAGCGAGCTCCTCAAAGGAATTTCAATATGAATAGCGTTCTTTGCAACTTGAGTATGACAGTATAACGGGTTGATAATCTTCATCAATCAGACATGAAGAGCTCAAGCCCAGTATCCTTACTCATCATTACTTTCTTCGATAGTTTTGTGAAGATATAATGCCGGATTAAAATGTGTGTAAAAATCTTATTTTGGTTTCATAAGCCGCAGTAATTAAATGATTTCCTTGTCAAATAATCCCAGTAGGCAAGAAATACCAACAAGACATTCAAACAAAGGAAAATTACCAATTCAATTCGGTATTTAGATTTATTGAAATGCCTTTTCAGAGTTGACGGTAAGAGTTAAGAACAAAGCTTATGTGTATTGCCATGTACTCTGGTAGATTTTTTAAAATTCGGATAAGGGCTTTCAATTGCAAAAATAAATAAGTGTATGTAACTGTCTACTGTTGAGGATTCTTAAGTCGTTCAAATTAATTATTAATATATACTACTACGAAATTGTATCCTTACGGCGTCTTTTACACCGTCTTTTTACAAATACACTTATGTAAACTACAAATACCAATCATAATAAGTTTTTTATGACAGCGATGTCGTAATTTGGACATTTATGATTCGCATAAAAACCTGTAGATTTTTAGTTTAATTTCAATCAATTATAAACCAGCTTTGAAAACCTGATAAGAAGTACTTCTCTCTATATAAAAAGCGTTATCTCTAATAGCTATAGTGATAAGGGATTTGTATAATATCTTCGTTTATGGTAATGTTACCCAAACCAGTGCAAGGATTTATTGTCTATGTATTTCTGACGTACAGATTTTCAAAAGGTCTCAAGGCAGTTTTATCGGATTTCCAAACAAATTTACCATTACCTGCGCAAGCAGTTGGTTTGATGCAGTATTGTCATTTTACAATTTCAACATTGATTGCATAGAAATTCAACCTGGTAGTTCCTTAAATGTGGTATTGAACACTTATTCAATAATTATTACAATTATATTATCCACCATTTGTTCTTCCAGAACGGTACGAATGGTTGACAGACTTATAAAAAGCTGCCCAATAAATCCAGCTTTTTTGCATTTTCTTAAAATAATCCAATAAAAAACTCGTTTGTGAGGTAAACGTGTAAATTGTAAACATCTTTACTAGAAAACCACATCTGTAAATATGGTCTTGAGCCACTGTTGAGACTGCCTGGTTTCTGAAATGAAGGAATTATATTGCAAACCTTGAACAAGTCATACTTTCCATTCATTTTTGCTGTTTATAGATTTTATAATTGCCAACGTGCCTAAGACATTGAAATTTACTAAATTTGGGAATATATGAAGTGGTTTTGTCGAGAATTAAAATTTAGAAGGTAATAGTTTATAAAGTATTTTCAAATAAGTTTTTTTGAATATATTACTCTTTCAACTAAGTGCGTGCCAATTGTCGGCATTTTCTTTATTTACTTTGCCTGATTAAACCTTTATAGTGGATCATTTATGATATGAGCGAGAGGTTCTCAAAATTGTGCTTAAGCCTTACTTAAAACATCTCAAAATATTCCAATAAAAAGGGGTGGAACAAGTTTTGTAATTCAAAAAATTTGATAAAGTTTTTTCTCCTTAGGTGTTTGAATAGTCGAATGACAAATAATATACGTAACCTTTCAGCCAAATTTAAACACATGAGTGCACTCACACTCACAGCATAACGAAAAATTTAATGTAACTTTCGAGTCAATTTATTTGTGTTCGTTGTTTGGCTAATAGTTAGCTCCAACCGTTAGAAACACCTAGGTTTCGGCCGTTAAGTTTACGAATACTATACGCAACTACATTTCTTAAGCGTAACGCATTACAAATGATGCAAAGCTCTTTAGAGCATAGGATTGAAAACGAGATAAGCATTAATCAACTTAAATGACCTTTTGAAGAGTAACCAATAAAAATAAACATAATTAGAAACTAAGTAGTCAGTACATCGTCAGTGTATAGTATTTTTGCTTGGAATGTGATCACTTTACATTTTATTTCATATTCCACCTATTGTTAGTGATACATTTTATCAAACAGCTTCATGGACTGTAAAAAACTGCGAAAACAATCTTACCACAGATTCTAATTTTCTTTGGTTGCGGCTATTTCTTAAGTATTCCAACACTTTCGAAGATCAGAATCTCCTTATTAGTCACCATAAAGCAGATGTAACAGTCGTTACACCTTTACTATTGGAATTGTCTTAATTATACTATCAAGAAATTTACAAACAACAAACTTAAAAAATTATAGCTTCAAATAATATCTTTATTAAGAAATATTAAAGTTGTACATCACAAGCATGGTTTTTAGCAACAAAACTAAATTTAGGCATCTTATTGAAAAAGAAAACCAAAGCTGCAAATAGTTTCTATTCATCGGAATATCCATAGCAATGCAATACCAACTTGGTACTTAGTAGCAAAATCACATTAAGTATCTCAACCTGAGGGATTTACGATGGAAAAAACTAAATTCAAACTGTCATTAGTTTAAATTACAGAACCAGTCAATACACGTAGTATAAACTTGTTTAGCTTAATACATAACTCTAGTTATTAAAGTGTCTTGACAATGGCTGTTAATGAGAAACTTAAACGAAATATATTGATCAATTGAGCATAATTACTTTTTCTCTTATCAGATCTAAACAATTATCTTGTTTAAATTATTCTTCTAAATTAAAAGTTGGCTTTATAGAACCAAAATCTAAATTGGCAATGGCATATATATATTACCTGTATTTGTATAGCCACACTTTAAAACTGATTTTCATTTTGTCAAGTTAACTTTGACCGATAGACGATAGCACGCAAATAGTTTTTAAGTTCCCATTTCCGAATTTGATCATTTTTAAAATGAATTCAAGCGTAATAATTCCTATGAATTTCCTTTCGTTCATCATTTCTAATATGGTTTTCTCTCAACAAGTTTCAAATCCCGATTATACAATTACGGATTTTAAATCCAATCGAAATTTTCTCAACTTCAATCGCGATAATTTAATTCCCGGACTTTTGCCATTGTTAGAAACCCAACAACCATTTCAACGAAAGTATGAACATCTTTCGTCTTTTCATTTAAAAAACGCTTTATTCCCCTTTGCAAGTAAAAATTGTCTGAAGCTAATTACCAACTACCAAAACGTTGACATTTTTCCCGAAGACAGTCCTATACTCTTACGCAGGCCACAATTGGCCATCCTAAATGGACCTGATGAATGGTCGTACTTTTTACACAGGAAAGATATAAGGATACTTTTGGTACCTTACGGCTATTTTCAAAATCATGATCAAAATATTACATCAAATCGTCCCGAAAGTTATATTCCATGTTCAACAAAAATTTCTAAAATGCTAATGGGTTTATATCTTTACCGTAGAAGAAGTGCACCGAAACCATATGATTTCTGCTTAAAAATAAATTTAGCTCTTTACGCCGCTCAAACCAAAAACTGGAATTGTCATGTTGAAATGCATTTTTATCCACCCTTCGTTATCCTACAGACAATGGAGTTACCAAAGTTATTCATCTTGCCTATGAACTGGGGGTACTGGTATCCCAGGGGACAGTTTCCTTCGGATAGATGGCACGTTAATATCCTTATATTTTCAAATGGATCATTACATCAAACAGACATTGAGAGTTGGGTGTATGTTAATAGCTTATATAGTATTTTTGAATCAGACGGTTCCTTAGCCAACCACGAAGACAGTTTTGTCTACACAATTTTTCAAAACGGGACATGGGAGTATAAACAGATGGAATATGTTTTCCAAGACGGATGGGATTACGTTTTTGACACATATTTGATCCACATGGAAACAAATTATGGGTTAGTTTCCAAACAAGAGCGACCCACCTATTTGATGCTTGAAACAGAAAAGGTTCAAATGTTCTTCTTATTTATTTAATATTGAATTATTTTATATTAAGTCGAATGTCTTAATTTGTTTGCAGAATGATAAAATCTACAACGAGGTTAAAGACCAGCTATACTCATGCGTGAATTTTATTCACCATAACCGTTTGTCGCCAGCGAAGCTCCCTACAATTGAACGCGAGAAGGCATTGTATCATACTATTG
>JAQFXM010002787.1:0-22996 GCA_034693345.1 Entomobrya multifasciata
AAATGCGCAGCGGCAACTAAGACACTGATTAGCCTAATTGCAAAAAGCAGGACCAACTGCTGGGAGTCAATGATGCGCCTTAAAAACTCGATGTTGCTATCAATACTTCTATATGCCGCTGAAATATGGTTAATAAATGAACGGGTGGAGATCGACAAATTCCAGAACTTCTTGAGACTGTTGCTACACCTCCCTGCAAAGTCCTGGGGGTATATATTACTCATGGAGGCTGGCATCTTTTCCACTTCTGTTCAAATACTTCGCCGATATCTTTGCTGGTTTGATAGAATTAAAGATCTCGACTCCCGCCACACCCACATCTGTCTGACTGAACTAATCCAAATCGATTCCCATCATTCGATTCCTTTCCTCAGTATTTCGTTTACTCTAGAAAGAATTTTATCTCTAGAAATTCCTTTCGTCGAGCAGGAGACGGAGCCATATGATTAATTGTAACTGCCTTTCAACGGGAATATTGTGTCCCTGCATGTTTGTAAATGCAAACAGGCGGACATCAAGAGGTGTGAGAAATTGAGCTATAGTTTATTTTATCACAAGGTGAAGAATCAACACTCTCAGGAACACTATCCATCGCATAAACTAAGCTTACAGTACAGACGGACTTTCTGCAACATGTGTCTTCATGTTGACCGTCTCCCTTCCCGACCAACCTCGAGCTGTCCCCTTTGCTGTAAAGGAAAAGATGACATGTTTCATACAATAGCTACTTCCGTACACTACAATTGTATCAGACCGGACAATCTCCTGAGCAATAGCACCAGCCTGCATACAAATAAGCTTTTCCAACCGTGTAACATTGAATCCGTCAAAAGCTTTTGCAAATTTGTCTTTTCTTTACTAAAATGTAGTCAATTACCCATTGGTGACTGATTTCTTCATAACCTCTCATTTCGCAAGAAAAATATGGATGGTCAACCAAATACTGTCATGATTACCACAACCCCGGCTGTGACACTCTTCAACTAAATTATATGTCATCCCCTGTGTGAGGAGCTTTGGCCTTAATTTATATTTATCGTATCACGATCTGAAGGTTTCGTTCCATGTCAACGTCATTTCAGTTAAATGTTTTTAGTCGTTATATGGCAAAATATTTTGCATCTTGGAATTTTCTTACGACTTTTTCGTAAATCTAACAAACAAACAATCGTGGAATTAGGTTAAAATGACCCCAAATTGATTTCTTGAATTATCCAAAATTGTTGTTTTGTCTTCATTGTAGCTAGAGCAAGTGAAAGTGCATGCTCGTTTTAGTTTAGCTAATGAATTTCTAGTGTTGAGTGCTATTTGTATGCAATGATAACTGTAAGAATAAAATCTGGAAAATCCAGATGTGTAACATAGTCTTGGTTTCGATGATCTGCAATCACTGTCGTTAGCTGGATAAATATTCTTCTCGTTTCTCTGTATAATTCATGATTTCTAAGTCAATACTGCAAACCTTGCCATCATGATAGAAAGGCTAAGCGTAAAATTCAAAGAGTTTAAAATAAGAGTTAAATCTCAAAATGGGAATCTTTGTGGATACTAATAAATGAGTTTCTGTAATAAATCAGTTTGTTGTGCTCAGTTTGTGGTAAGCTTTCGTGTTCACTGTGCTTATCGATATACTTTAGTGATGTGCATGTATTTCCTTTTCTAACATCTTTATATCATTTATGAATATACTAGTAAAGCCAGCTGTACACAAATGATACCCGTTAGTGTACGTAGTACACTATAAAAGTCTAGTAGATCTAGTAGTCTGCCTTGGGCTCATCAGGTGGGTTTTACTCTGATACGCATTGTTGATTATGCGGGTTTGTTTGGAAGTTTTCCTTCTCCATAGGATCGATGAACCCTAATTATAATATTAAAGTACTTCCGGTAAACTATACTGTTCGCTAACCACAACCCTCTTTCGAACTCGAGCCAAAAATCTGACCTGAATTTCAAGATCAGCGTCATATTTCAACCCTTCGTTCCAATTTCCAGCATGCCGACTATGAATTTGTTTAATTGGGGTACTCAGCGAGGTAGGAAAAGGTCAGACTTAAATTCAGCATCTCAAGTTGTGACTACATTCTAATTTTTAGTCTTGAACTACGAAATTCAATGAACCTCCGAAATTGTTAAATGGGGACGACATGCACAATAAACTGCCTTTGATAAGTTGGATACTTCCTCGAGTCCATACATGCATACATACATTGCCCAAGCTTTTCGATTTTCCCGCCTATTTTTAGTAACGTAGTATTTCAAATTTTAAGTCTGATATCAAATATGGATTCAGCGTGTCCAAAACCTCCTTGGATATGACTTTTGTCTCAAAATTCCAAAATTTAAATTTTCCTGCCTATTCACGGTGACGTAGTATTTCAAATTTTAAATCTGACGTCAAATTCGGATTCTGCATTTTCAAAGCCCCTTGGATATGATTTTGGTCTCATAATTCTAAAATTTAAATTTTCCCGCCTTTTAACGGTAACGTAGTATTTCAAATTTTAAATAAGACGTTAAATTCGGCTTCTACATGTCGGAAACCCCCTTGAATATGATTTTTGATTCATAGTTACAGATAGTTTCATGGTAGAGTTTTTAGCTGACTAAAAGTCCAATCGACAAACCGACCGACCCATTCCTTTTATGTTCTTTGATAAGTAATTTCATATTTTCACGTTCAAGGACATCGTGCTACAGTTGGCAAATTTAACAAAAAGTAGTAACAAAAGTACACGCAATATATCTTATATACATAATTTCATTTCGGTATACTATGTTCATTGTTCAGAAGTTCATACGGACATGTGTAGTCTCAAATGTCGTATACGTAATGATTTTAATGACGGTACAATAATTCATGTATCTTTTGTTTAGCACTATCACTTCCGCTAATTCTTCTTTAGTGAAGTGTGACCATTAATATTTAATCTGAAAACATATTTATATATGATCATAAATACAGAAACAAACAAGTTATATACAAAAATACATTTTGAGACTGAGCTCATTAGTTGAGACCCGAGAAGAGAATTAATGTTAAAGCAGACATTTGTAAAATTGGCCTCACTTCCTAGAATGCTTAATGCCTTTTCTACGCTAATCTCAGCTGCTTGGAAGTAAATTAGTCTAATGTCTTGTTGTGTTAATGCTTTAAATCCTAAAGCTTTGCATAATAACTTTTTAATATAGACTTAGTTATTGGCGCAACAACTTTGTTTTTTTTAGTATTTAGTATGAAATGAAAAATAAGTTCTTCATGGATATCAGCAAGATAATGTTTCAAGTAATAACACTTTATGAATACGTATCTGCATGATTTTACAAACATGACGAACAAATATTATTTATAATGAGGTTTTCTGTTAATAATTTTAGTTTAAAGAATACGGATTTTAAAGTGATATGATTTACTCAAATAAAAAATGTCAATTCACACAATTGGTCAAATATGACAATTGCATTTTTATAATGATTTTAATTAGGTGCACTATGGGTGTACTGGTACTGTCAAGTGTCTACAAGACGTTGTTTAAGGTACATTTTATTTTAAAATCATTTTCAATAATTTATACAATTACTTGAGGTCAAGATTCAAGAAGACGTATATATTTATAATTTCTATCATAATTTTTATGTAGTCAATACCTTTGACCTTGTACATTACACTTACGGTTTTTTGTGTTCATATTATTTGTGTAACGTTTATCTCGTTTTTTTGTGGGAGTAGGCTTGTGATTATGAATCATGACATTTCATTTTGTGTAAACTTTAATGTTTTGGAAAGTAATAATCATACAATATTTCTGAGTTTTTTAAAATTATCATTCATCATACTGTCATTGTATCCATAAACAAACTACCTATGTTGCATCATGGGCATTCCAGCGCAGTTTTATTTGAGCAATATATAATGTACCTTAATTGTGTACCATTCATAATAATACGTTAGCTTTTATTAGTGCACAGTGCACACACATTAATAACTGGATGTTGACATAATAAATGCTGCTATGAAAGATACAACTCTTGATTGCTTTATCAATTATAGTTTGTTCCAACTCCGACAACCAACTATTTCGAAATCATATTTTTTGTGTTTATCAGCTAATTTCTCTTGGTGCTTTTTACCAACAAAATGTTATTGCTGTACACATGAAGTTGAATTGTTTTTGTTTTTAATGGAATTTTCCGAGATCATATAAGGAACCGACTACGTGTGATAGTCTACTATCTACATCATGTGAATTATTGCAACACACAGACATGTACGGAGACAGATTTTATCATGAAAAGTACACACACAGAGAAAAAATTCTCAAACTCCGTGTCACTTCCTAGTGCATAACCTCCGTTCTGTTTTCTCACCAAGACCATAGTTCGAATATGAAATGAGTGATTCATCAATGTTAAAAGCGGTACTGGTGTCAAGAGTCAAGTGCCACCCGCTTTACGAAAGTCAAAAATTCAATGTAGAGGTTTAGAACTTTCGATGATGAAGGATGAGCTTGTTATGTAAAAATACTTATTTTATTGAGTTTTTATGGTGTTCAAGGAATTTAAGTATGCTTTAAGTTTTTAAAGGATTACTACTAGGAATTAAGTCTCGTCTCTTGACTTTTCGTTTATGAAGTTGAATACTTCGTTTTCTGCTGTCGTTTTTTATATGCTGACGTGTGACTACGAAAATACGTTTTCCATGAGGGACAAAACCTTAAAAGGAATTAATAAGAAAATGGAACGAAGGGGGACATAAAAAAGGGAAATAGGAAAGTGATAAATATAGAATAGTACGACGACAACCCATTCACAAATGGACTTTTCTGGTAGCTTATTCGTTTCGCAAAACCTGGACCTTTTTTATCTGTCTCTTTTTTTCTCTCAGATGACAGAAGCCTAATGGCTATGACTAAAGCCAGAGACAGGCGTACGGGTGCGTATGGTGTTAGCTATTTATAATTTTATCGATAATTTTAACCAAAACGTTGTCTTCATGGAACACTAATTAATATGAACAAAACGTATGTTTTATTGTGTATGCGTAATAGTTCAGTTGTATTTTTTTATGTCAATAACAAAAGTGTTGATAACAAGAAAGGATATAATTGTTTTTAATTTTGATCGTAATATTTGCCAGCATTATGTACTTTTAATTGAAGTTGGGTCAAAGATGGTAGATCATAAAAGAATTAAAAGAGCAATATGTAATTGTACATTGTATTATATCATCGTAAAAAATATCTGCCTCTGGTTGGTATTTATGGATATATTAACGACGGGCCTAGGTTAGCCATAAGCCATCTGAACTATATCACAGAAGCCGTCGTTTCACGATGATCATGATCTCCATCATTACACCGCTCATCGTCATTCATTAGTTAGCACGTTCTTTTAAAATGACTCATTTCATAATCTGTAACAAATATTTTTCACGCTATTCTTGGCTGCAAGTGAAAAGAATAGATGTGGTGAAATACTCCAAGATTTTGTTGAAGAAATGTGGTTTGCTGAGCAAGTCGTAAAAATAATGTTGGCAAGTAAAATCGTTGAAAAGAAACGTAAAAAAAGAAGATCAGTTTTCGCAAAATGCACTTGCTCTTGCAATTGTGATTTTATCTTTGCGCAGAAGAAACACAGATTATCTATCTACTAAAACGCATGAAAATCCGATTGAATTAGGTATAATGAATGAACGCATTTCTTTGTTTTAACTCAAGAGAGTCTTGATAAATTTATATCTTGAAAAAAACATCTGCATACTGAAAACGACGCCTGCACGTCAGGTCAGGTCGCACTTTAATAAAGCAAAATTGCACACCTTGCATCTTTGCCAACCTATAAAACTATTCCCGATACGGGGACATGGACTAATCGAAAACAAAAATATACAATTACGAAAAAACAGAGAAAGTACAAAGGAGTTCGTTCCCTACGACATTTTTACTAATTGCAGTTTTCTGGCTATGATATTATATTTCTTTTTAAATTTTATACTCTACAAAGCATTACATGAATCTTGACTAATGTCTCGATTTTACAACCATAATAATTTGGTTTGGTGCCGAAAAAGTCACATGCGTGT
This sequence comes from Entomobrya multifasciata, assembly GCA_034693345.1. Lineage (NCBI taxonomy): Eukaryota > Metazoa > Arthropoda > Collembola > Entomobryomorpha > Entomobryidae > Entomobrya > Entomobrya multifasciata. The sequence goes on from JAQFXM010002787.1 coordinate 6,083, forward strand.
AGCAATCTTAGTGTTGAAACTTTGAAAAGGGGTAGGCGTCAAGATGACTTGTTTACCTAGTTTCAAAAAAAGTGTATTTATCTTTTCATTAGATTGGTTGCACTACGAAAAAAAACACAAGTTTCCATTCCCTAATCGAAAAGAATTTTTGGCAACAGTTCACTATACTTTTGAAGTTTTAAAAACATTTTTATAGCCAGCAACAAAAGTTGGGTTCCAATGAGGTGATGCGTAGCTTTTATCTTGGCCATAAGAGTCAACTCATTTCTCTTGTGGGAAAAATTTATAAAAACAACTGTTCTGCTCATAACAACTGCTTAATTCGGTTATCTCGTTATTTGAACGAATCGGTTTCACATCAGCAAAAGTAACATCAAACATTGCTGTAACTAAAAAAATGTAATGTAAAGTGTTAAGCATTTTTGAATATGTATTTTGAACACAAATCAGTAATTTTAACTTTTCATTCATTAAAAATAAACTTTATTTATGTTTTGATGAGGCGAATGGTCTTTATCTTATCTTAATTCATTCTTTAAGAGGTAGCGGTACACAATCTAAAATATATGGAGCACCATAATCAAATCAAGAATAATATTTATACTAAGCCAGCGTTGTTCATGAGGACATCATGAAGCGTCGGCGTCCCATTGGATTTTCAAACATTGAATTATACTGATTGATTAAATCGCTTAAGATTTAAAACAATTATAAATGAATTTTTACAAACTACATTTACTCTGCTGGGAATATATACTTGAATTCTAGGAGTAAAATGTTTTTATCGTAGTATTTGCGTAGGCTATACACATGACGTGTTGGTTGCCAGCTTTTGGAAGGCAGTTTTACGTTTTTACTACTGCAATCTGCAATGTACTGGCTCATGTCGCTAGTGATTCATTTGTGGTGGCTTTAGAAAGGAAAACATGCTTTCTCGTTTTTTTATTTGTTTTTATATCCGACTCCGCCTTTCATTCCTTATACCTCATCAGTTACTTTTAATTGATGGCTTTAGTTTTGTTTTACAACAATCCTTACTTTTTGACAAAAGATAAAAATAAAGTTCACTTGGTTGTAAATGTTTTAATTTTCTTTGAAGCACAGAACAACGAAATTTTATTGAATTTTTAAATTCTCTAGCTGAAATTTATTTCTTTAACTGGTGACTCATTTCAATACTAAAACTTTTTACATAACACTTGACATCATACTAAAAATGTAGATATATACCACAAATGAACCATGCAGTTTGCATACCAAAGGGAATGTGTACGTTTGACATTTTCTGCTGACCCTTTTTTGAATTGTGAGTTTTTAAAAATAAAACCTTTTACCATCTCTTAAAAAATACCAAAGAAGAAAGAGAGTAGGAGTTAGTATGCATTTCCTTAAAATGCATTATGCCAGAAATGAAAAAAAATAAACAGTTGACACATGCATGAATTTTGAATGTGAGTCAGTATGAGAGCAAAGATGAAAGAAGACGAAGAGATTTTCTTTTAAAAATAAGTTGAAAAAACATTTGGCTTCAGTTGAAGCACACATGCTACTTATGCGGCAATATATACGTTTGTCCCCGCTGTGCTGTATTATCGTCAGGACACTTGAATTGAGGACTACGGGAGCGTTCCAAGTTCCTACACAGTCTTGCGGGCCAATATTGGCTTTGGATACTTACATATTACTAAAAAAAATGGCAATGTCTTTGCTTTCACGTAAATAAGAGAAGTGCAATTTTGTGGCTCTATAGTTTGATAGTAATATTTACTTTCCTTGGGCAGAGTCTTGCAGTATACAGCATGCTATTTTTTCGACTGGTAAAAGCTAAAACTTAAGATTGTACTATTTATGATGAAGAATTAGTGAAAAGTGACATGTACGAGCGTTTATCCTCGTCGGTGTACATTAGCAAGAGAAATTATAGATGTAAAAAAAGCTGCAGTTGGCTCATCAATATGGTGTTTACGGCTGTTGTTTCTAATAAAAACTGTAATCATTGTATTTGAGAAAACTTGTATCTCTAAAATATTTTGAGATGATCCATATGCCCATGTCCACATGTACGCTCCGCTCATGTGCATCCCACTACTCATTTTTTCCTCTCATCCATCTGCCAAGCCTGTTTGTTAGCTTTATAAAAAGCCTTGTATTTTTGACGCCTCCTTGGCATTCCAAACGAACTATATGTCAGGAAAATAAATGAGACGCGGATCGTGTTTACAATGTTTCATAAAGTTTGCAAACAAAATTTTAGAACAAAAAAGTTTTAAAGAGCACTTTCCACCGTGGCCAACATACTTATTATTATATCTTTGTGCCTTGATATCTTCTTCCTTATTTATTTCAACTTGATATTTAATTCCACAATTTGTTTAGGTGGTAGTGCAGCTGAAATTAATATAAGGTAGTAGTTATAAATACACACAAGTACAGGTTCATGATTGGTTTAATGACAAATGTGTGTTGTACAAAACTGGGCCTATTCTTACGAAATGAATCAAATAACAGTGGAAAAGTTTTTTTTAGGTAATAGTTAATTTGATCATTATGATTAACATTACATGCTGAAGACTCAGCATAGACTAGCAGACGCCAACTTGCTATATACTCCATGAAGTAGAATTTTAATGTACGGGAAATAACCAGATGGCTAAAAACAGAGAGAGGTGCATACATGATGCCTTCATTTGTCGGGAAAATGAATGAAAATGAGTGCGTCATCATCGTCATAATCGTTTATCCTCATCTTCAATTTTTAGCTAAGTGAACCATGTCAATGGTTATACATGAAGGCTGTTTTCGAAGAAGAAAAAAGTCATGTTTTCCGATATGTTTTAGTCTGGTATGTTTTCTGATAAACTGCTAAAGTCAAAACAATTTTTGTAAACAAAATGAGGCTTAAATGTAAACTAAGCAAAACAATTATGTTTGAATGAGATTTCATACATCAAACATATGAATTGTACAATGATTTTTTAAAAATATTGACAAACTTACTATTATGTAAGGGAAAAAGCTGTATTATTTAAAGATAAATATTTCGTAGTATTTCATCTACTTAGGGTTAAACGGCTGAACCTTTCTTGTCATCAGGAAAAGAAAGTATACACACTGTTATGTTGTATTAGTTATCCAGAAATATGTATCTCTTTCCTGCTGTGTCTCAAAACCAGCAAAATGACAAGCCCCTTCCAACGCAGCACTATATACCGAACAAACGAGACTCTTTTGTTTTGACAGGGGATCTTCTCATTGTTTTATTTTCATTATACGGCAAGACAAGTAGGTACATTTGTAGGGCTAAAATGTGAAAACTGGCAAATGGATGTGGATGGATTCTATTCTTAATTCTTTAGGGAAACAGCTCTTCTCGACATCTTTAAACTATGGTAGCAGGCTTTTTATGTAATGTTACTGGAAACATGTTTCCAAGAAAAAGAAAGTGAAATGTATTATGGAACAGTTCTCAGCAACAGACAGTTTACTTACATTACATGTGAATAAAATTTTGTAAACTTCGAGTTGAATACGACGAGGAGGGTTTTGTTCCTGTATGTACGATACTGACAGAAATACAACGGGAGATGCTTTTTGTAGTTTGCTGCTTTAAAAACCGAAGCAATAGAAATATGCGTAGGTTGAGTATGAAGGAGCAGGCTAGGGGAAAGAGATTGGAATATAAATGAGATTGACATTTTTAGAACCTGCTTTTCCGTTCGCTATCCCAGTAGACTATGGAGTAGGTAGATTGAAGTTTACAGATTCAAATTTTGTAAACTTCCAACCAAAGTACCTTTCTATGAAGGAAGGTACTATAAATAACATTAGTAGTCGTTTAAAGATTAATGTATTTTTGTACTTGTTATAAGGATGCCAATTACTACTAATCTAATATTGTTCATTTCATAGAAGAAAAGAGAGATTTACAATGTAAAGGTGGTAAAATGTGTTGTTTAACTGACTTACCCGAATGAAATTGGAATTTCATTATTTCCCCTTTGTAAAATGACATTTGTTCAAAATGATGTATGCTTATTTGTTCCATAATGAACAGAATTTGATTATTTCGATGCATGCTGGCTCGATGCTGATACTACGTAGTACGTAGTTCCAAAGTTTACTATAACTTATCCAACCATCCCCAACTATATTTAGCAATTATAGATAAAGTTAAATTAAAATTTTGTACAACGATGTTTGTCTTTGGAATTGCAGGAAACTTCCCAAAAGTGATACAGACGTTGCCTTCACTGTATAAAAGGTAAGAATAGATTTTAACTGTATTAGTTCATAAATTAGTTTATATTTCTCACAGAACTATCATCGGGTTTATTTTAGGATTTGTTTTAAAAATTAAGGTAACTCCCAGTCATGCATGAAATTAGCATACTATTTGCATTTAAAAGAAAAGCATTGATATTAGTACTAAAAATAAACATTCTTATATATCGGTCGGTGAAACGTAAAAGGGTAAATCTTTCTTTGGTTAGCGGTTTAAATTATTATTTAAATTGTCGTATTTTTATAAAACTTCCGACAATAGATGCACACATTTTTCTAAACGTGAAATACTAGGAATAGCCTTTTATAAATTACTTTGGCGGATGATCAACAGTCCAGTGGTTACTTCGACTATTTTAAGTGCTCTCTTCTGTAAATTAGTAGAATTACATAAGTACTTTATCAGGCAGATAGGATCAAAGATCTACAATGATGAGCTGACTAATTCTTTAATAAAGAATATATCACGTCAGCCTGCGATTTAGCATTATCTACTGTCTGGTGACTTGTAACAGAAGTAGTAGGCAAGTTCCGTATCGGTGTTAACGCCCACGTTTCCCTGAATCTGAGCCCACACTGATGTAGTATTTGATTCGGTCGGATTATGGCGTATCGTAAACTTTAGAGGGTACACATGAAACTGCACAGCACACACAGAATAAAAAAGTAAAGTGTTTTTAATCAATGTAAGTAAACATTGAAGATTCGACCAAGTTTTTTGCAGCAGTAGTATATATTTTTTGTTTTTATTTGGGCTCTTAATATAATATATTACGTAAGTAGTTGGATCCCGAACGTTCATTATCAGTTTCGTTTTATCATGCTCACGTAAAAATATTTACATACATTCATTTTACTTGGTTAATTTACTATCGTACTGTGAGATTTTACATGGGTTTACTTCAACCTCACATTAAATAGGCTTTACCATTCACCATCGCAAAGTGCTCCCGGTTTTATGAGTCTCTTTGCTACGAACTTTTTATCATATCATATTTGCCATAATGCATTATGGTTTCTAGTTTGAGTTGTTAAACTTGAGTTCAGTCAGTGGTGTACATTGTTCATATTATTTATTTCATCCTTATGAACGGAAATCATTACTATTATGTATTGGGAAATAATAGATTGCAAACCGAACTTGAATGACATGGATCGAATGAATGTAAAAAGCTCTGTGTGTAAAAAAATATCCATCAGTGCAAAAGCCAGTAAGAGAAATGATATGATGGCGGAAATAACAGTGCTGTTCATGCGAACGTTGAACGTGCCCTGTTCCAATGACTATTTATGTTAAGTCGTTTTACCATCCAATATAAGGTGGATATTACACCATCCAACTCAACCCAACTTGATTATATGAATTTAAGTGAAAAAGTCACGTTGTTGAAAACGAGCGTGAAGAAATGTGTTTGTGCACCACATGCCCTTTGTGAAACAACACCTTAGAAAACGTATGAAAAATATTAGTGTGCCATACATGAAGAGATGAAGACAATATCGACATAACACATATAAATGTGTTTTCCTTCCTATTTTAGAAAAAAATATGAATACATTGATCAAAGGAAAAAACCCAAATAGCCAAAACATATGCCATGCTTCAAAAAAGGTAGCGTAACCAATACATGTTAAGTAGGCATCAGGAAATTGTTGCAAAACTTTGATTTTCTTCAATAACAATGGTTGATACCAGAAAGAGTAGAGTTCAGATTTGGTTATTGCGTAAGAAGATGGATATATTCTTTTGAAATTCCAAAAAATATCTAAAAATGCTAAACTATGTCTCAAACGATGTCACATTATCTTTTGGTTTCATCTGCTCAGTCAATACTTTTGTGCAACTGAGAGTTTAAATGTTAGTTGGTATTTTTAATATTCATTCATCAGATATCGTACTATTTAAAAAATAATATTTCTTTTATGTAAATCAATGTAGTGGAAACAGAGAAACTCCATAACACATACGACAGCCTTAGAGGAAATGAAACTATTTTGGATCTGTGATTTAAGTGAGCGCCCGCATGCCATAAGTACTATGCACACTTATATTATTTTTATTGCATTATAACGTTTGTTCGCATGTGCATGAATTCCATTTCTTATGCCATCCCATCACAATCACAAATTTCCACATCTGTTCTCTTCTCAACTGAACTGATTTTTGTTCCTCACTTGATGTGATCCCTGTGCCTCTTCTAGTAATTTATGGTTTTTATCTTACTTCGCAATCTAAATTCCTGTTTGGCAAATGGTACATATATACAGATACTTAAGTACAATCATGTACCACACACAAACTCCGAACTCTCTCTCTCTCTCTCATGCTTATAACTTATAAACTGTGACTCAAAGAGTCTCTCAGCTCTCACAACAACAACACTATTTCGGTAAAACCATAAAGTAATTCGTTGAACGCGATGCGGACTTTTTGGGTGAATTTATACTTTCATATTTTTGGTAGACTAGAATATGACCGCATTGCAATCTTCGATCCCTATGATATACTCAAATTGACGATGATGATGGTGTTATATGTTGGTAGCATAAAGATAAAACATGATAAACTCGATACTCTGACCGAAAAAATAAGAGAAAATCGGATTCTACCGGATTTTTTATATATTTTAAATGGAATTTTTCTTGTTTCATTTTCATCAATACGCATACCATACTGACTTGACTTGACTGTTATGCCAAAGCCAAAAAGGCCCATTCTCGGCCGAAAACATGCTGGGCGCCTCTACTAACCTCAGATTAATTTTTTCCTAGTTTATCAAAGTGAAGTGCCTTTTACAACTGACATGCTTGTTATCATTGCTTCTCTCCGCACTATATAGCATGACACCGACACTTTGGGCAGAGTTCAATAATGCTTTCCGTATATCATGTAAGGTGTAAAGGGTATCTGCAAATTCCACCTTCATTTATACTCTGTTTTTGTGGTTCACTAAAATGTCATGTCGTACACATATATACACCTCTCTGTAGTTTCGAAAGTACAGTGACATGAAATTTTTTGGCGATCGCCATCATTATCATTCTCACCAATTTGTTCGATTGAACCCATTGATCGACATACGGAAAGACACAAGTAAAACCCAAACCCATACGATTCTATAACATACAGTTGGACATTCAAGGAAATTGACCCATGAGCAAGGAAAACTTTTTTTCTCTTCATGAATTTCCCGTTTATTTATGGCATTTGATGGGTAAAACGGTATAGAATCGATAAGAAATCGGTCACCTGCTAAAGAAACGGCCATCGTGAGAGAAGTTAGAAAAAAAGTCGCTGCCGTACCGTTCCATGCGAGGAATGTCCAATTTTCATGGTATTTCCTTTCAAATGTTTTTCTCTTTTCTTCCTTTATCATATCTCGTCAAGATGGAATTCTAATACTTTTCATTCTGCGTAGTACATACGTACTACTACATCATTATACTTCACAAGGAATAATGAATTTTCTACTTTTTGTAATCTAATAGTATGTACGAAAATATGATCATTATGTTATGTCATTCCAGCACACCCAACCAAACCCAAGTCGCGTCTTTTTATTTTTAAAGAACAACCAAATATAAAATGCGTATTACTATGATCATCATCTCCCTGTCCATCCTATTATATTACAAAGACATATATATATTTTCTGAAATTGAGGCTAAAAAATGGCATAAAAAATAAATGGAGAACAAATGAACTGCAGTGCAGTCACCATAAACGAACAATGGAATACTACAATACAGAATTATAAATATAGAAAAGGGAGACTTTACTACACGCTGCATTGATGCTTGTGTACTTTTTGCTGTTATGTTTGGTGTGCTGGCATTTTTTGGTATGTATACGTGTTTGTGTGTGTGGGTGCATTCTTTATTACATTCATGACATTATTATCGCAATCCACTTACTAACACAGCTCTCTTTCTCTGTACATATATTTACTACCTTTTACTTTGTTCGCTTTCCCCTTCGTAAAAAATCATCATCATTCTTTTGAGCTTTTTTTTTTCTCTTCTTTTCATAAAGCGCACAAAGTCACATTGAAGGAACTCGGAACAATGAAGACTTATCGTCAGCACGACTTCATTCCATTCGTTTCTCATTTTGTACGAAGAATTGAATTACCGCATATTATACAATACATACATTAGTGCATACATACTTTATAGCGTATATTTTCTTTCGTTAGCGTTGTCCCTTGTTTCTTGGTTGTATTCTCTGAACTAAATTTAGCAAAAGATGTTTTGGCTGTTGTTGAAGTTTTTGTGAGAAAAGAATTCAAAAACAGTTCAGTAATGTTTAGTGTGGTTTGAGAAGCATTAGAATGAGCACACAGCAGTAGTACTGCTGTATATACAGTCTTAAGCTATGCTCTCCCGTATTTTTTTGGCATCATCGTCATTAAAAAATCTTCTTTCGGTTTTCCGTAAGAAGGACAAACTTTTAGTCTTCCAACGTAAAAAGCTTTATAATTTTCTTTCTCGCTTATTCTTCAGTTTACTCGTTTCCACTATACTTGTACTCTCGAGGCTAAAATAAAGCTTTAGAAAGCCAAAGCAGGAACTCAAAATTAATCTTTTACAAAAATTGTTCTCATTTTTCAACCGCTCTTCTTATCTCAATCATGTGATGATGCATTTTTCCTTGATGCTCATGTTGCTCTGTTGATGAAATATTTCGATTTTGATTAAGCATATGTCGATAAGTTAAATCGCAAAGTATTTACATAAGCATTTATTTAGGGGCTTTTACAGTCTCCTAAATAACGTTGCATAAGTCTACATTGACTTTCTCGGTTACAATATTTTTGCATTTTTGCAATAGGAAATCGAATTGCATTATGGATTGCATTGTCAGTGAATTGAAACTATCATGTTCAAAACTCAAATGTAAACATGATCGTCATGTTGTGAATTTATGTTGAAAATGTACTAACCATCCTACTTACATTAACGACTTAAATGTAGTGTTTCTGTCGTTGATTTCCGTTTAATACTAGCAACCAAAATATGTCGTCTACTCCTAACCGGCGACCGATTGATGTGAGTAGGAACAATATTGCACATACATTTTTGCTATACAACACAATCCACACGATAAATTTTTCTCGGGGTTTCGTTCGTCACTTCTACTGTTCTTGGCGTACCATCGTCTACCATTCCATGTGCCAGTCAATACAGTTGTTGCAAAACAAACTTTAATAGTAACGCTTGTGTGCAACTAACTCAAAGGAAGAAAAACTGTTAGTGAGTTACTTAAAGGAGCTTGTAATTTTTATCATCGTGCGCAGTAACACTCGTTTGGCAGAGAAACATTTCGTCATGTGTCCTTTTTCTCTGACTTTGGAAATGTACAAACTTTTGCTTGTGACTTTTGATGAATACCTTTGCTCGTTTCACGTTTTCAGGCAAGGCAATCCCAAATAAACAACCAGTTTTGTTTCTTTTGCAAAATACATTGTTCCATGGTCTTCTGGTCGAGTCGGTATAAAACACGTGAAATTACAATGTAATGAAGAAAATGGAACTTTTTCTGCATTTCTCCACAGCTCATGAAAACATGAAATGCTCAGCATAACATTTTGTGACGTAGTACTATTTTACTACTACTTCTGCTGTATACCTGTTAATAAGCCGTAGTAGTAACGTTATTGACTGCTTGTTTGTAGTATAAAAAACTTTTTATAAGTATAAAGCGTTATTAAACATTTAGCGTAGTGGGAAACATATTGGTAGTTAATCGAAAGTATTTATGAACGTAGATACCGTCATATTTTCATACACACATGGCTTTGTACAAAAGACTAGCATAATGTCCATTTCCATCCATGTTCCATGTATGTTTGCAATATTATATGAATGAGCTCCTTTTTTACTTCTCATCACGCGAACCGACCTACTTTTTACATGCTTCTTTCTGAAAAATACAAGAAGCATAATATAATCCTTTTTCTTATTTTCTTCGTGGTCTTCTTAAGTAAACTTTGTTAGTTGGATTACCTTATGCGTAGGTATTCATCTAACCACTCTCCGTCTCTATCGGATAATAATAATATTGTATGTATCTATGTGTGTACATGTATATATTGCACGCGTAATGCTGCAGCTATTACAACTTCTGAACAGAACAGAACCGATTGGATGGATAAATTTGGTTTTGTGGATGGATGGCGATGATGATGGTGATGGAAAAATGTGTAATGGATTCAGTCGACTAGCGTGTGGGCATTCAGTTGCCTTATTGAGCTAGCTGGAAGAGCAAGGCACGAACGGAACGCTCTCGCTAAAAAAAGAACCAAGCTGTGTGCTTCACAAGCATTAAAAAAGCTAACAAAGTAAAGAAGAAGGTTTTGTGTAGCAGAAGCTGTTGTGAGACAAGAGAGCTGGAGTGGAGCCGACTTACTTTTCGCATTTAAATCGAAGGAGAATTTTAGAGCTGGCTTTAAAAAGTAAAATACTAACAACAAAATAAAGGCAGCTAAATAAAATTGTAAATTAAAAGTTGTACACTGCTCCATTACAAAAAAGAAATAGCTAATTATTTTGTATCAATTTACATCCAACAGAGGAACAGTTTTGCGAAATCATCTCTCTCCTTTTGTATTATTTGGTGACAGGGTAGGAAGAAGGAAAGTATTTTTCAATCAATCAGTCTCTGAGTTAAATAAAAGGGCAACAGTAACTCATTTTGAAGAAAGTACAAGTGGACCAGAGAAACGACTAGCTAAACAAAAACCAAACATATTTGCGAAATCCTTTTTGCTACTATACTAAAAAATTGTATAACATTTTTTATATCGCCTTTTGTCGTCTTCGTCGCCGCTTTCAATAGAAGTTTTATAAAAACATATTTTTCTACACTTTTTTTTGTCATACTTATAACTTTACTCTTGTGTTCGCTCGCATATATACCCAAGTGTATTGTTTTGTAGTCTGGAACAACATTGACTCTCTCTTGTACGTTTTATAAAAAGTGATTTCGGTTGGTTGAGAAGAAGAAAAAACATCCGTAGACAAAAATAAGCCGCTGTTGCTATATACGTTTGTGAACTTTCGAGTGAAATCAGAGCAAAAATCTTTGTACGAACAAACAACTTTGAACAGTACGTGTCGTCTTCTACTTTCTTCACGCTGCACCAGAAATATCACTCATTCATCAGTCACGGTACAATAGTGGGCGCCGCGTTGCTAAACTTGTTTTTCCCCGTATCATCGGAAAACATAGTAAATAAGGAGCTATTTCAACCGGAGGAGCAAACAAAGTCAACTTCAGAGAGTAAGCTTATCTTATATACATAATTTTAATTTTCGCTATTTAGTTTTTAATACTAAAAGTTGGTATACCATTGTTGCAAGTCTGGTATACTATTTCTAAAAAAGGAGAAAGAAAAGAGAGCATTACATCTCTCTGGCATGTCATGAGTGCATAGCTTTTGGGTAAAGAGAAATTGAGGAAATGGGAACAAAGAATGAGAAAAGAGTCTCGCACGCTCAATCAGAGAAAGTCTTTTTTCCTTTATTTTGTATAGAAAAGAATAGAGTTCTAGGATTTCCCTGTAGACATATCGAGTACTTTTTTCCTCTTGTGAATACAATACAAGGAGGAAGGAGAGTTATTCAAGCGATATTCCTTTGAAATATGAGGATTAAATGTATGTACATTTGGGATTTGCGTGTGTATGTATTGAAGATGAGGAGCAATCTCTCTTCATTCTACTTTCTCTCAAAAAATTGGATAAGAAAAATGTAGCTCACTTTTGTTGTCTCCTACCAAACCATCATCATATCACCACTCTCGCCACCACACGCAGTTGACAACAATATAGTACTGAAGTGACCTAAAAACAAAAGGAAATGTAGTTGTGTACCCGTGCCTAGAACGTTTGCTTTTTAACTCTATTCACTGTGTTAGTAGAGTACTACACACAAGTGATTCTCATTTTTTCTGATTTCCTCTTGTTCTTTTAATGCATTTTTACAGTATTATGAGTTCCGTTTGAATGAATGGCACGTTTTGAAAGTCTTAAGTATGTCATAAACAACTTCCACAAAAATGGAAAAGCCTTTCATAAAAATGAAATATTTTATTCATTGCAATTGCTTGGTGAAAGCTTTAATGTGATAGGGAAAATGTAGTATGAAATTTAAACCTCTTGAGAATGTGCAATAAAGGCACAAGCAAGGCAGTTTTTTTAGCAAGGCTACATTTTTGCTAAGCAAAAATACTTGAACAATCTGGCACACAATTTGTGTGCATTTTTCCTTAAATCAAGAGCGACAATTAAAAGTTTACTTCTTATTTTCATCTATCATCTATCCTTCGGTATTATATAATATTTGATTCGAAAGGTGATTCGGCATTTTAACGATAAAGGTTTTCCCAAAATGAATTTAGATCAAGGATGCTAATACCAATTGGCATTTTATTCCCTAATCAAATCTTACATATTATACAGAAGTGCAAAAATAAACTTATATACATGAAATCAAACAGCATTGATCAAATCATTTTGATGGCTGTCAATCCCAGTCCCTACGTTTTACTATACAGGTTTTATTTTAATTCGCTTTTTAGATCTTCATATGTCAGCATGTGGGCTGTTTTTATTCTCCTTGCTCTTAGCGATACTATACTGTATCTAAACAATTAAATTAGTTTGAATTTAGTTTTAAATACTTCTCAAATTGCGTATATTTTGCTTACTCACGCGAAATCAGAAAGTCCTTAAATTAGTTTGAATAAACTAACACATAAACAAGGTATTTTCCTGATTTCTATTTTGTCCAAATTGGCAAAAACGAGAAGGGCTAAGAGGAAAGTAAGGCAAAACTTTTCACTTTCAGTTTTACATTTCTTGTGATTTTCTGTAAGCATTTTCCTCTTTCCTTATACAATCTCAAGATATTCAAACAAATTTATGTGTGTAAACAAGTACGTGCTACCAACCTATATATTTCTTTGGAAGTTTGTGATAAATTTTTGTACTTCAGGAAAGATTGGACTAAAACTTTTCTCATGTCTTCCCATTCGACCCACACATCATGCATGTTCCATTTCACTTTACTTTTTCCCCTATCATCAAAAGGATTGTGGATTCTACCACTTCTCATATTATCTCAAACTTTGCTACATCTTCTCCTCTGTCTTTGAAACAAAATTTTACTTAATCGTTTGCTTGTTTTTGTTAATAAGTTTGTTACATGCATAAAAAACAAAGTTGGTAGCGGCCGTGTTCAAATTGATTGTGTAAATATTTAAGAGCATATTTTATCTGTTCGTTTCCTTCACACAGGTATTATTTTAGTGATTTGCCTCGGCAAACTTAACCAATGAAATACAGCAATGATGATAAAAGGTTAACTTTTCAATGTGAGGAGACTTGGATAGAAGAAGTGTTAGGGTCACAGATAAACAGCATCCAATTTTCATGACAAATGTGAAGGCATTTATCTGCCGACAGAATTTAAAACGAACTAAAAAATCACGTTCACGTTATGCAATTAAGCATGAATGGCTGTTGAAGTAAAGGAATATATGCATAAACATTAGGATTCTGTCTAGTACACAGTTAGATAATAAAATGCATTTGAATTTTTAAGTTGACGATAAAGCAGGTGATGATGGGATGAAATGGGGAAGAGTCTAAAAATACTAAATGTATTTTCGAAGCCGTTCCTGTTCCTCATATACCTCTCTACTTGTTTTGTTGGTTTTAAGTTCAGAAAATTAAATCTTTTAATAGAATACATTCTGCTTGTGGAATGGCATGACTGGCTATAGCACCGAACCAAGCCTTGGTTTACTGTAGAAGTGACGTACTTCATTTTGTTATTAACGTGCTAATTGTTGCAAATGGATGCTGAGTACAATAAGAGCTCCTATATGTATTTTCATATTTTCAAGGTGTTTCCACGTGCATGTTAAATTTTAAATGGGTTCACCTTCAAAATTAATTAAAATAAAACAGTAGATTTGCGCCCCCTCAGTTTAAAAACCATAAAACATCCAAACTGTTCAGGTTTTACTACAATACATGGAAGATATATAGAAGCACTGAATCGATGTCTGTATGGTACAGTGCAAATTGAAAATACTTCATTTTGATGCAATAATGAACAAGGATGAACAAAGATCAAGTGCCGATGAAGCAAAAGAAATAAATTGCTCTCGCCTCATAATCGTTGTGAACTTTACCCTCTATTTTTCATAGCCGTTTTGAACATTTATCAAAGCGCACTAGTAATTTCAACGATTTGTCTAGGTCCTGTGTGTTTTGTAATCATTCAACAGGACGGAAGTAATTTTCGCATTGCGATTATAATTTGTTCACGTGAACATAAAACTGAGCAATTTTGTTTGAAAGATTCGTTTCACTAAAAAACATCATTTTGTCACCAAAGTAGTGAGATTCCCAGCATTGAACCAGTTGCTGGTTTTCAGGTATGATCTTCAAACGAATTCATTAATATGATAATTGATAATCGTAAAAATGAGTTCCACTGGCTTTCTGGTAAAAGCCTCTTCACTACTGTATTACATTTTTAAAGGCAGTACTAAAAATGTGCATGCTGTCATGATGAGTAGATGATTCATATTTCACATCTCGATATTTGAGATAACTGTCTGTCTGCGTATCTATTTACAAAAACAATACGTCTTGTAATATAGTATAAACTCATCTTATTTTCATCGTCATCATTCATCCTCCTCTCTTGTGACATGCAAAGGTCGTCCTCTATAAACTTTAGCATTATCAGTGCCCCTGAAATCTTTGCTGATGTATTAATGAATACGTGCGATTTTCGAAGAGATGATGAATTTTAACGCGAAATATTCCAAAATTATGTCATAAATAAGTCATTTCAACGTGTGATGTCTAAGCGTTTTACAAAACCTCAACTCAGCGAGATTAATATATCTATGATGTTGAATGAACGTGCAAAACGAAAGAACGCCTTAAATTGATATTTATACATATTCCGACATATTTTCGCTCTTTTGATTTTTTCGTCTGCGTGAAAACATTTTCAAAAGATTGGCAGGATTTGGCACAACAAAAATATACATCAACATTACATTCTGTCGGACCTGCCTACATGCTTTTAGTTTTTAGATAATTATAAAATGTAGTCAGCAGAATCTCCCAAATAAGAAGTGAAGAAGCCACCAAAAGAAATCTTCTAACTATCATCATCACTCACGATGATGATTTGAGCCTCAGCTGTTTTTCACTGGGTTTTGTTGTTTAAACAACCTTGAAAATAAAAAGTCTATAAATAATGTCAGAACGCATCATCATCCACATGTCTTCTTCATTTCTTCATGAGATGAGATGTTCAAGCAAACACTCAACAGCAAAAAGGGTTTCATAAGCTGGATGAAGCTTTCCATAGATGTTTTAGGCACATATCCATACATATTATATCGAATGCCTGGTTCTTCTTCGTATTTAATATTTGCTTTCGGTTTAGTTTCTTTGATTCTTTATGAACTTGCTTAATATAATAATCACAGCGAAACTAAACGAGATATATGTTGTTTTTTACGGCCGCCATATGCGACCAGACACTACAGACTACAAGGTGTAAGGAGTGTTAAATGATGTTAATCAGGCGTACGTACCTACTACCCTTTATACCGCAGTAGTACAACAAGCATATTATGTACACATCTCTTATGACGAAACAAAACCATCATGTTTTTTATCATTGTAGTATTTTAGCATTTTGCTGTAACTCGGTTTAATAGCTTGTAAATTTACTGCCACTCGTACATCTCTACTGCAAGAGTACAGAATTCCAAAGTTTATCTATCTGTTTGAACTCTTTATTTTTTTGCAGGAGAATCTATAAACGAGATTTTACGATCATGAACGATATCAATTTTTTTACTTGCATAAATATTAATTGCAAAAAAGTATCATGAGTTATGACTATGATGAGCAACAATAAATGCAGATCTGTTGGCATCTTGGCATCAAAATGTGTTGGCATCTTTTCGTCAGCCTCATCTTTTTTTTGAAGATTTTTATTTATTTATGTTCAATGTATCTATAAATTAAATTGTGTAGTCTTCTAGTTAAAATATTGCGCATTTAGGCGTGTCAAAGTTTTGTTTTGCAAATAATTCATTGCACTGTGATAATATGTTACGTAACTTTATTATATTGCTAGCTTAATATTTTATGTTGAGTCAAGACAGAAGATTTGTCTGCTGAGAAGGGGTGTATTTTGTACACGAGCAAACAATTAAGATACATTATGGTTAAAAGGATTTAAAAATTATAGTATCATAAAAGTTTGCAAATAAAAAATTTTGTTCGAGCAAAGAGTGATCTGATCTGATGATGATACTTGATGGTGACTTATCATAAAATTGATGTCACATTTAAGTAGAAAATGCTCACACCACGCCATGACATGCGCTGAATATAAACTTGACATCTGCTTTTATCTACAAAAAAACTGCACAAATATGTTTGAAAATATTCCATTTCGTAATTAGGATTTATGCTGTATTTATTAAGTAGCCGTAAGGCTAATTAATACCGATGCTCTGTTTGTCTGTATCCCGTACGTACGTCCGTACGTCCGTCGCCCCGATAACTCGAAAACGGCTGGGAATTT
>JAQFXM010002788.1:0-22991 GCA_034693345.1 Entomobrya multifasciata
TGTATTTACGGGTTTGGGGTGCTGTATTTACGGGTTTGGGGTGCTGTATTTACGGGTGTGGGGTGCTGGATTTATGTAGCCCTTTTTTCTACTGAAAAATCGTAATTAGTTTTTAATTAGGCGCAGCAAACCTTGAACTTTTATCGCAATTTTTTGTGTTAATTAAATGAACGAGTACGTTTTACTAGGTGCAGTAAGCCACCTAGCAGTATCCTACACAACGAGCTGGAATGAAGAACATTTTCTATTGGTTTGTACCCATTTATATTTTTGGGTGCTGGAATTGGCGTGCTGTATTTACGGGAGTTGGGGTGCTGGATTTATGGTTTTGGGGTGCTGGAATTGGGGTGCTGGATTTACACTTTTTGGAGTGCTGTATTTACGGGTGTGGGGTGCTGTATTTACGGGTGTGGGGTGCTGTATTTACGGGTGTGGGGTGCTGGATTTATTGAGCCAGGGAAAAGTTGCTGTGTTTGTTTACCTTATAAACTTGATTCAAGACATTTTGTTTGTTTTGACATCTTTTTGAAAATTATACTCGCGGGCTTGTCAATTGAGCTTTACTGAATCCATAGCACTTTCATTTTCTTAAAACAAAGAGCTTTTTACAAGCTTTCATATAAATGTATTTGACATGGTCACTCCAATCTGTCCTTGCATTAATCATAACACCAAGGAGCTTACTGGAATCTACCTTAGGTATAACTTCACCATCGATGTTTACATTTACATTGCTGAACTTTTTTCCTTTGGAGTTGTCAATCACAATTACCATACTCTTTTGCGCGTTTAAGACCATTTTATTTTGTTGCATGCGGTCATTTAAATCCTTTAGCAGATTATTTATTTGAGGTGGCTTGTTGTACTCCACAGCTTCAGCAATGCACATGTCGTCCACAAATGCGTTAAGTAATGTATTGGGGCTTTCGTATTTTTCATAAAACGAGACAAGTAAATCGTTTATAAGTATGACGAATAGAAGAACTGCTAGTTTAGTTCCTTGTGGACAAGAATTGTTAATATTTAGGAAAGATGACTGCTTATTTAAGTGTTTGGTACATTGCTTTCTGTTGCGTAAAAAGTCTGCTATCCACATTATATCATTTTTACTAACTCCAATGTCGATTAAACATCGTACAAGTATATTTTGATCGACTAAATCGAAGGCCTTCGATAGATCCAGTAAAACTATTATAATATATGTACTTGGCTTCTCGAGAGATTTAAACACAAATTCATACAAAGATACAAGGTAATATGAAGTAGATGATTTACGTATCGCACCGTATTGATTTTCATTTAACTTAGGTAAAACTTGGTTATAGAGTCTGTTGAACATGAAACCTTCGGCAATCTTGCTATATATATTGGTTTTGGTGATCGGTCTAAGGGTTTCAATACATATATTACTTGTGTCTTTAGGTACTGGTGTTATAAAACCTTTTTTCCATTCACATGGGAAAATCATGTTCTTAAAGCTGAAATTAACAACGTGTGCATAATAAGGTAAAATATGTACAGCAGCAAGTTTTAGAAATTGTGCAGGCAAGGCACCTGGCACATTTGATTTACGAACATTAAGCTTTTTGAAAGCCTTTAGAACTGAGAACTCGTTCACATATAAAGAGTCTTGACTATTGAGACCAATAAAATTTAAATCTCTTATGCCACTATAACGGTTACAAACTGCTGAAAAATGCTCGTTTATCTTATTAAGAGCATCACTAATTTTTATTTGCTCAGCAAGTGCGATTTTCTCTACAGGGAGCACATTTTGTTTAAGTAAACAAAGTTTGGTAACCATGTTATGCAATTGATGTGGCTTATTATTAAGTTCAATTTGAAGTTTGAAATTTTCCTTGGCAACTTTCATTTCGTTTGAAATTTGTTTGCGACCTTCCAAATATTTCACCGAGTTAAACGGAATTTTTTAAATTGACTTGAAGAGAAAAATTAGGCGGTCATTAATCCAAAGTTTTTCATCTGAGATAATTTCTTTTTCTTTCACAGGAAACGTTAGTTCAAAGGCATTGTTGATAACTAGGTTCATATAATCCACTTTGAAGTTTACACAATCAGAGTCAAAAAAAGGTTGCCAATTGAACTCTTCAATTCAGTTAGCAAAACTTGTGTTGCAATGGTATGGTTTTTCGAGGAGACATTTGGATACACACATGAAAGTTTGAGCTTTGTTTCAGTGGAGGTAAACTTCTTGGCACTTCATACCATTTACTTAAGTTAGTAAAAATCTTGTCAAGCTTGCTGCTGCTTCAACTTGGGATAATCCCACAGTTGAAGAGAATAAGTTGGAATATTTCCATTTTTTGAAATCGCCTGCTATTAAGAACCCAGGAGACACATATTTACGTCGGACATTTTCATATAGGCTTGTAAAACTTTTAAACAAATTAAACTGTGTGGATTTACTAGAGCTGGGAGGTATGTATACACATACAATGACTATTACTGAAACTTCTTTTGGTAAATACGATGGACGGATTATCGTGCATGTTAGTTCATATTCACTTATGTTATTATACTTATAGTTCATATATCTAACAGATTGAAGGGTACTACGTACATATATTGCAGTGCCACCACCTCGTCCTGTTCTATTAGTTGTGTATGTATCGAAATTATTAATACCTATATTACTATTCTCACTAGCCCAAGTTTCAGAAATCATAAGAATGTCAGATCCTAGTTCATAGTTAAATCCATTCCAAGGTGTTGAGCTCCAGCTTCTGCAAATTTGGCTCACGTTGCTACTGGACCGTTCGGATCTTCTACAATTAAGGTCAGCGGACGGAACTTGGCATACAAAATAAACTGCCTCTAAAGGCATGAGAAAAATCATAGCCATAGTATTAAAATTTGTTGCTATATTTCCTGACCTGATCACTCACAGGAATAAGTTGAGGATGGGTAACATTGCCCACTATATTCATGTAATTCTTCTCAATTGCATCTTTGTTCTTTGTGCATAGCATCCAGGCAGATACATTCCTTTTGAACTGTGGAACTTGTAAATCATTCTTAACTTTGTCTCTTCTCTATAATATGTTCTTGGCATTACCCTTAAAAATCTTCTGTCACTGTACGTAGAGACCAGCGGACGAAAATATTTTGAACTCATGGAAATTTTCCGTGGCACCTTTATTATGCCACCGCACAGTTTCAATACATCGGAGGAGGCGTATCTATAATAAATAGGCAATAATGATTATGTATGAATAATAATTTGGATTGAACGGAAATGAAATTACTGCAATCATAAAATTTAAGTATTCTTAAATTAAGCATGTATTTTACCCTTGTGTATATAACAGTACTGGTTTTTAGTCCAAATCACTCATAACTGCGAAAACGTTATTAAATTAAATTAAGCAAATTAAATTTTTACTTGATGGATAGTGAGCGTGGCATATATTAATGGAAGCAATTAAAATGGAGTTTTATAGGCTCCAGAAACCATTTCGGAATCGAACTTTGTGTCATTGAACTCAAGATTAAACCTCTATTTTGCTCTTTTTCAGAAAGTCCTGCACAAGTAGAATGGTAATGTTGGTGACATTGAGAGCATTGAAAAGTTCCCAAATTTTTCGTTGCAGAAACCTCAATGGAGAATTGACACCAGCACATGATTTTGTCCGACTTCTAAGAGAGCATAGAATGATCCATATTTTTCCTATCAATATATCGTCTTACAAATCGATGTCAGAGATGTATGTGTATATTCCATAATAATATTATTAGAGAGAGAAGTATTTTTTATTAGTTAAGTTATAAACCTTAAATATTTCCAAGGTTCTTTTAAAATAACAAATAACTAATCAAATGATCCACCTCTGGAACCATCACTCAATTTAGGGAGAATACGTCCTCCAAATTTTCCTCCCGCCATCAAAGTCTCTTTCAATCAGTTCCTCCATCTTTTTGAAGTGGGGTGAGGACTGATTCCTCCACTAGTGCCACTAATGTGCCTGATTATCTCCTTCTTTGGAGATTATTGTGAATAGGTGCTTCCACTGCTGTTGTCGCTGGTGTGCCTGATTATCTCCTACTTTGGAGACGATGGTCAGAAGGTTCGTTTACTGCTACTGGTGGGTCGTAGTGGTGGTGACTGCTACTTGCAACAAAACGTTTTAATTCATTCATGCACGAGATGCACAACTTATCACATTATTTGTGTACACACGTATGTGTTGTTGAAGAGTTGATTAATCATATTAATAAGCTACTTTGGAAGTACTTATACCATTATCACTGTCATTATAGAAAAAATCGGTGTACAAGCTTGGATTACTATTTATTATCACACAATTCAAGATTGATCTACATAAATCAACCAAATCGAAGCTCCACTACAAATAATACAAGTCAATACTTCAGGACAAAGTTTCCGAAATGGCGTTTTATATAGAAGAATCCATTTATGATAAAATAAAACAAGAAATGGCACAAGGAATAAAGATGGGGTTCCCCTTTGAGAAATTGTGTTTAGTTTCTGATCTTGTAGGCAGTTACTATATTTTATAATGTTAACATGCTAACAATCTCATGCTAACTTTTGAATAACAAATCTAATGGTTTGTTTATCGCAACTCGCAGAATGACTTTATTTAGCATAATAAATGCGGCTTTACTTTTTATTTGTGCACGTGCCTATGTAGTAGATGATTGCATACAGTTTATAAAATCGAGTATGAGAAGTCAGACGAACACAAAAGAAGTCTTAGCGAAATCAGCGTATCTACTTGTCTTCAGAGCATGTGCCTTGCCTCATTGTTTATGCATAGACAGCTTAATAAAAAATCTAAGTAAAAAGAATTAATGGAGAGAAAGCTCTAGTTACAATTGTGATTGCGATGGAGAATTTACCATCCAAGTGGTAGAATTTTCTGAAAGCGGTTCAAACAGTTAGGAAAACTACACGATTTTCATTATTCTTTGTCCTGCTTTGGTCTTTGTGCTGTCAACCTAATATCATGGCTGGATAAGATAAACAGATTAGTTAGATTAGACTGGTGAGAATATAAACCAACTAGTTACAAATAATGTGACTTGTATTTTTAATAAGGAATCTAACATAAACGAGTACATAATTTAACTTAAATGGCTATTTGGGGAACAAAGAAGTCATTAAAATATTGTGTATATTGATAAATTGAGGTACAGATATCTTTGCATAGAGTTTTAGTGTCAGCGAGTGAAGTTTGTAAATCACAAACTTGTCCTGCTAAATTATTAACATTTCTGTACTCTTTCACATTGCTGAAATACCATTTTTTAATACATGCTCCCCACTATTATCTTCGTACAAATTAAATTGTGTTTCCCAAGCTATCATTCTGACTGTTTCCTCAACTGAGTTTTTAATTGTGGTGGTGCTTGGCGTACTTGGTAAGCAGAATTTCATACCTAAACTGATTAGTGCTTGAAATTATGTATCTCATAAAAAGGCTGATGGCTATGGTGGATCTGACGATTTAATAGTTGTATCTGCTGTTGCAGCAGATTGCTGTTTCCTTCTTATGAAGGACTCCAATAGCTTTTCTCCCTCCTCCAAAAATTGATCATAATCCATTCCGATTTTATTTTTCCTGGAACAAATGATTCCATATCAGTTTTGATTCTCTCCCTGATTTTTGTGCTTATTGATTTTGAGGAAGTTTCACTTTTTTCTTCCTCCAGTCCGGCTTGACTAGTTTGAATTTGTTTGGCTTTCGCTATCTTCGCTTTAACATACAGCAAGTAGAGGTGACGATAAATTTCCTCCTTTAATTTGTTGTTGTATATGTACTTCGGAAATAATTGAATAATGGGGTAACTGGAAACTAAATTTTGACCTATTAACAAAAAGTTTTATCTTCAAAAAGGCTCTGAGATGTAATTCCTTCAGAGCCAGTTAAATTCAAGTCAACTGGTCATTTCTTCAAGCAAAATGTTTTTCACAATTGTTGTTTACAATTACATAAAAAAAGTTTATTAACAATTGACAAGAGCGCTTGCACGTTTAGAGTTGGAGGAACACATAAACGTTACATTTCACCAGTGCCGCAAGCGGTAAGTGGAAAGCTCCCGTAACAATAATGCAACGAAATAGTTCAATTAGATTTAATTTTGCATAAGAGATGAGTGATGGAGTGTTGTCCAGGATTTGGCAAGGAATATAGTTGAATGGTCAGCATGGTTGGGGTCAAGGGTTCAGCATGGTGTGAGGTCGAGGGTGTAGTATGGAGTGTAGTCGAGGGTTTAGTATGGAGTGTTGTTGAGGGTGGGGTATGGAGTGTAGTCGAGGGTTTAGTATAGAGTCTAGTCGAGGGTTTAGCATTAGGTTTAGTATCAGGGTTTAGCATTTGGGGTTTAGCATTGGTCAAGGTTTTAACATGGGTTTAGCATGAGGGTTTAGCATTTTGGATATAGCATAGGGCTTCCTGTCTATCATCTTATCATTTTTGCAAATATTAACGTAATATAGTATTGTAAAAATGTAGTAAAATCTAAAATAATACAATTTTATGTTTCTGTACACTGCAAAATATCATTTTCACTAATTTTGACAATTAATAAATTGAATTTAAAAACTGTTATCAATAAACTTTGTTTCCAGTGAAGCAAAGAAATTTTCTGCATCTCTGCTTTTCATTGAACCCAAAAACTTTTTTCTCGTATGTGTACACGATTAAGTACATCCGAAATCAGATTAAGAATCGTGTTTGAAAAAAACTCTTGTTTTTCATTTAAGCACGCAAATTTTTCTGCTGAATTTTTTTGTCTGCTTATTTTCTTACATCTTCATCGATCACTGCATTTAACATAATGTTTTTGTTAGCCGGCATCTCCGTCATATCATTCCTGAGCATTTCGGGATGATATGAAGATGTTAATTTAAATCCTCTCTGCTCCGGAAAGCATTTGTACAACTATCCTTGTGATCATGCTTTGGTACTGACAGGTGTTTAGGACATCTAAATCTTATGGAATGGAGTACACCAGGTTAACATGCCTATTCGGAATATCCCGCCGGCTAAATTTCCTACAAAAATTAAAATTACTATAATATGTTTCATCTAAATTTTAAAAATTGCATACATTTAAAACATCAGCATACCTTTCATAATCTTCGCATTTAAACCTATGCACTCTCACGTGTTGGTGAAGGGAATGCCTTCTCAAGTCACACGAATGAGCTGTGATGAACTCACAGAATTGGCATTTGAACAACGAATCATATGTTCCGTGGTTATCTGCTACATGCTTCAAAACATTTTCCCATTCTTTGAAGGTGTTTTGAGCTAAAATGTGACAAAAAAATATCTAGACTCATATTTTCAGAAATGCAATAAGCATGTAGGGATTTTTCGAAATATTTGATTATACCTGTGTTAAGTGTGGGTGTTTCTCCTTATATTTACAATAAACTGGTTGACCTTTAATTATGTACAACGTTGCCACAAGAACCAAGTGGGGCAGCCCCTTGCAATCTTAATATCTAATTAATTTCGAATATGAGCACTGCTGACAAGCTTGTACGCATGCATTTAGATTGTAGATGATGAAAATACCATTTATTTAAAAACTGTCGCAATCGAGTTCACGGAAACTGGAGAATTTTGGGTTTTTTTCGTCCAAGTTTTCAATGAACTTTATTTTCTCAATCAAAAAAATTCTTCAATAAATTGCCCTGATGAAAGTCTCAGTTGCCACGCATCCGTATCCATTTTCTTTAAATCTTTTGTAGACTTTCAATATAGACTTGCATTGATGTGTAAAAGGCTTGTTTTTGCACCCATCGTTGATACACAATTTAGGGCATTCCATCCTTTGACTTGAAAAAAGGCATTGTTCCATTTAAGATTCTTGATTTTCACTGACATAGAGATGTGCTAGGTTCCTATTTGTCCTAGAAAATCTTCATTCTTATATTCTTTCCACTGATTCTCCGCATTATCACACAATATATCATAATAAATCAAAAAAAACTCTTCTTTCTCTCTGGTAAGCCAGTCAATTAAAGAGCGAGAGAGAGAAAAAAATGGTATGATTCTGTTCAAGAGAGAGAGATTTACAATGTAATTTTGAAAAGGATGGGTTGAGTGTATGTGGGGATGTAGATGGCAAAGCAGTGAAAAGATGAGATGGCCTTTTATTATGAAATAGGGTGCTTTTAATGTGGGTACGTTGATACGTGGCATTGATGTACATATACATACCTATTATGATTGGGGTACAGACAGTAGCGACATATCACCACGTAAATGATGCAAGTGGAGAGTGAAGTGTAGCTATAGTACAAGAAGAATAGTAAATCGCTTTGCTTGCAGAGCACAGGTGTTTTGATTGTAGTGTATTACAAAGCCAAAATTACACAAGCGAGATGGTCATAGATTGTTACTACGAAAAAGGAGGGAATAATGCAACAACAAAACAACATTTTTATTGTTTATTTAGTGTGAAAAGTTTGAATGTTCTCCCTCTGAATAGTTCCTCAAAAAATTAATCTATCGTCTGCTATCATTTGTTAACTTAGAAGTATGCATGTTCTCCCTCTGAACAGTTCCTTAAAAAATTAATCTATCGTCTGCCATCATTTGTTAACTTAAAAGTCTGAATGTTCTCACTCTGAACAGTTCCTCAAAAAATTAATCTATCGTCTGCCATCATTTGTTAACTTAAAAGTCTGAATGTTCTCCCTCTGAACAGTTCCTCGAAAAATTAATCTATCGTCTGCTATCATTTGTTAACTTAAAAGTCTGAAAACCAGTTTTGCGTGGTCCTTATAACCCTCTACATACTTCAAATAATAATCTATTGTTTGTTATTGTTAACTCAAGAAAGAATTGAAAAATGTATGAAATGATGAGGCAAGAAATGAGCCCAATGTTAAATCCTGTGATGAGTATACTGGCTATTGCAAAGTTATTCGAAATAATGCGGCTTCCACTGGAGCAACTTATAGCTGATGTGGGATATAAAACGACAAATGAGGCTATGGAACTAATTCTTTATCATCACCGCAAGACATTACAATCGTTGGAATTGTACAGGCCGCCCTTTGGGGGTCCATTTGATAGCTTTCCATTCAAGAATCAGTTTAATCGTCTCAAAAATCTCAAGCTATTTGGGTCGCTGACATGGGATTTTTCATTTCTACGGTATACTTCACAACTGGAAGAACTGATTATAAACCTTGAGGCAAATCATAGCAAGTACACCCACATATTCATGGAACGGAATAAATCACATGTAAACAAAAAAGTCAATTACCTCGACGACATGGTCCTTGTTACAGTTCAGAAGTATGACATGACTAACGTCCGACTTGTGAATCTAAAGACGTTCCAAGGAAAGTTTCAAATTGAAAGCGAGAAGAGCATTGAATTGCTAGCAAAATGGATGCCGTCGGTGACAAGCCTGGGGCTTCACTTGAGAAATTCAACATTTACTGCCGTTTGCAAATTCTTTCCGAATATTAGATGCTTAACCATCCATGAACAAAATGACATTGATGATGAGACAATCACTGGAATTCCAATCGGATCAGCTATGTTCATAAGCATAACAAGAGCGGTAACGTGCTTTCATTATGCCCAAAAATTATGCAGCTGAACATAACAAATCTGACAAGTAAAGAAAAGTAACAATTGATACCTCCCTATTTATGATGTTATATATACAAACGTTTTTTACCGATTTTTTTGATTATTTCAGTGTTACAAAAATTCACACTGAAAATACCATCAAATTTTCCGCTTCATTGCGTCCACCTTCTGCCTAAAATTACTAACCACTTCGTCAATCAAGGATTTTTATGTATTCCAAGCTTGGAGTATCTCAGTATTTGTCTCGCCGAATATGTAAGTCGTACATGAAATTTAATAACTTATCTGCACACATAACGTATACATGTAGGTAACAGTGTAAATTTCTTCTCCAGATTACGAGTGCTAATATCGACGCACTTCGGAAAAAGATCCGTCCAAACTAGTTAAATGTGACCGTCAGTGATTGCGGCGGCTGCGGTATGGCAAGATGTCAGTAACCAAAAAGCTGGAGTGACATTTGAATAAAATTGATAAACATTCATTTTACTACATACTCGTCTGGTAAATAGCATTGTTACATTTAATTTTACATTTTTACATTTTTATCCATTTTACCTATTTTATACCAATTTTATCCATTTTACCTAGTTTTTACCCATTTTGTCCATTTTTACTTTTTATTTATGTATATGTTACCTTTTTGTACTTATTTTTAATATTTATATCATTATTCATTCGTATTGATTTGTGTTATGTATTATGTTAGAGCACTTGAACAATACCACCATTTTAATCATAGTTTTGTTCAAAAAAATCCTTTTAAAACCCAAATTACCAAGCCTGAGATTTATTATTATCAGCATTATATACTTAAACCATCTCATATATTGATGTGCTCATTGAGTTTGTAAGTAGGAAGTATAAAGAATATCATTGAATGCATTTACTTAACAAGCATTTATGCAGCTGATTACGTAATTGTTTCAATTTGTGAGTCATGTTACATCATGCCCTCCTTTGCCATTTTTGAGTATTGAGTAAAGTAAAATGTGAGCCAAGAAGAGATTCGTTTGCTTTGAAATTAAAATTTATCTTTTGATTTAATTTTTTCGGAGTTTCAAGTTTCAACGCTTTTCCCCCCAAAAGAATCATGGAGTTTTCCTTAATTAAGGAACACAATTTAATGGTGAAAGCTCCCAGTGTGGTTCACTCGGGGGACAAGGGCCTTACAAAAATGTCAGAGAAGATGAGTTTCACCATTGAACCAATGAGCATTCCAGGAACCTTGGATGGTGGAGGAGGTGGTGGAGGTGGAGTAGCTGATGAAGGTGGTGGTGGAGATGGGGGTCCAAGTGCTTAAGCTCTTAATCTCTGCAGAATCTTGGAAAATTCACTCCTGAAAAACCGAGGTCAACTGAAGTCGTTCCAGGATCAGAAACTAGTGTATGTCATTACGTAATTAAATGTATTTACTTAAATTGAACAATAGTTAATTCAGTAAGATAATTACGAATTTCTTTAAAATTCCTTTCTGTTTTTTACAGAAGCTGCGAGGTGAGGCGGAAGATGATGCTGCTGAAGAAGTTGCGAGATGAGGCAGCCAAGGGCGGAGGAAACAGTTTCCAGAAGTTATCTGATGTGGAGGATGGGGATCGGGAGCCAGGTGACACGGTGAATCCCGACTTCGTGTATGGTAACCCAACCACCATACAGGGTGAAGCCAAGGATGTACACGTAAGACCTACGCCACATAAGCTGCAGGTGACGCCACTTTGGAGAAGCAGACTCCAGAGATCAAGTGAGCCGCCACAACCGCCGCTGCCGAAGAAAACAGTTCCATTTATTGAATGGAGAAGACCACCTCCAATGATGTCAACTCCAATTGGTGGAGAAAGACAGCAGCAGCCGCCCTCGCAACAGCAACAACATCCAGCAGTAGCAGCTGGAATGAATCCAACTCCACGGCGAGTAGGAATGAGGCCAAGTAGCAGCATATGGCGGCCATGGCAACTGGTGGACGACTTAAGCCAGCCTGTCGAGATGAGAAACGTGGAGCTTGCGCCAACTCCAAAGCCAAGAAGGGAACCTATGGTAGGGCAACCCCCACCACGCAATGGCCAAAGAAGCAGAGATGCAGCCAGAGAACCCGTTTTGAAGCAGCAGCAGACGTTTGGAGCAAGTCCAGTGGTAGAGCAACCCTCACCACCACAATGTCAGGATGTCGGATTGGGAGCTCTCACAGATGCCATCGTTCAGGCGTTGCAGAGTCAGAACCAGCAGACGGAACGGTTTGTGGCGCGCCAAAGTGAAGGAAGCAGCCTGCCAAGATTTGGAGGGAATCCTTTGGATTGGCCCATCTTCGCGTACCATTATGGCCAATCCACGACGGATTGTGGGTTCACATTGGCCCAGAACATGGCAAGGCTGGAAAAGGCGCTGAGTGGAGAGGCAAGACGACATGTCCAGGCACTCATGATCGTCCCTGGAAATGCTGATGCAGTGATGACTAGGCTGAAGCAGCGGTATGGGAGACCAGAGTACGTGGTGCAGGCGCTGGTAGAAGTGGCGAGCAAGACTCCAATGCCTACGGAGGGTAAACTTTCCTCGATTGTGGATTTTGCTGGTGCGGTGGTGAACCTGGTCACCACCATTAGGACACTGAGGGTGCCGGCCTACCTCAACAATCCCCAACTTATGCAGGAGTTGGTGGAGAAGCTGCCTGATAGTTTCAAGCTGATGTGCGGAATGGAGGCGGTCAAGATGGGGCGCTGTACCTTGACCGAATTTGCAGAATGGGTGGATATGGTGGCAGAGGCAGCCAGCAGAGTGAGCATTCCCAAGCTCGTCATCCCAGACCGGAAGGAAGAAAGCCAGTTGGACGCTGCAGAGAGCAGTTTCGTGGCGGAAGAAGTTCCAACTTCCAGCAGCCACTGTCAGTTGTGCAGAGAAGGTCACAGAATTACAAACTGTGACAAATTTATTTAGCTGGGAATTAAGGAGCGCTGGAAGTTTGTAAAGCGAAAGGGGCTGTGCTTCCGCTGTCTGAGGACCAACCATTCCATCAAGGATTGTCACTCGGTGGTGACTTGCAAAGCTGATGAATGCAGCAGAGGTCACAACACGCTGCTGCATGTTCCCATAAAAGAGGACCCCCCGATGGAATCCAACTTCCTGTGCCACCGGGATCCTGATGACGTCAAAGATGCGGATAGGAAGAAGCAAATGACTTGTCAAGGAGGAAAACGGAATCCAGGGACAGAGACGACAATTAATAGACGTGGGGGATCGCGGAAATGGATCACATACTCGAGGAAGCCGAAGTACAGGCTGAAGAGTGACCAAAGTACCGCCCCCACAAATTTGGAAAAGAAAGGGACTGGAGCTGAGACGAATTGCGGGAAGGATTCCAGAATGTCTGCAGAATGGATCCGACCAGAGCCAAAGCAGTTCCAGAGGCGCCTATGGGGGGAAGTTGGAAAGGCCAGAGGATCAAGATTAGGATTGACAGGTGTCAATCGGGGGGAAGTATGTTCCAACGGAAATGGGAAATACTGAACTTTGGAACGACTCTGGATTGAACTCTGAACTTTTTGTCCAGCATGAAGAGTGAATGTTATCCAGGAAGGATATTTGTTTAATGTAGATTGCAGTCCTTCATGAAGCGAGATTGTGCTTTATGAAGGAGAAATGAATGTTTTCTTTTGTTTGTCAAAGTGCGCACTTCCTGTACACTTTGACCTGTATTGTATTTGAGGTTATTTCTTTGTATTGAAATATTGGATAAACCGTAACAGAACCATGCTAAACCACAACAGAACCATGCTAAGCCCCAAGCGAAACATGCTTAATCCCTAGAAAACGTGCTAAATCCCTAGAAAACGTGCTAAATCCCTAGAAAACGTGCTAAATCCCTAGAAAACGTGCTAAATCCCTAGAATACCATGATTAAATAGCTAAAAACAATGATAAATTAACAATTTAACAACATGTTAAATCCCTAAAAAACCATGCTTAATCCTTTGGAAAGCATGTTAAACCCTTCGAAACCATGTTACATCCCTAGAAAACGTTTTAAACCCCGTTATAACCAACGCTTTCCAAATCCCACAGTACGCTTCAGTTTGCCATATCCTGCCCTCCACTACTCATTTCCAAACCCCAAGCTTCACAACACTTTACTATATTCCGCGCTACACTATGCACTTCCAAATCCCACAAAACATTAAACTTTTCCAAACCTCAACCTACACTCCACTATTCTAAACCTGACATACCAGCTTGTCAGCACTCGCGTTTTGCTAACGTTCTAACTGGTCAACAGTCCAACTTACTAACATTCAATTTGACAAGACTGCAACTTGAAAAGTTTGCAGTTTTAGGTAGGGTTAGGTTACACATCAACGTCACTGTTGGATTGGAATAAGATAGGTTAGGTTAAACAAGGGTGAGTGCAAGGTTGTGGTTTGTAAGTTAGATAAGATTATGCGTGGATGACAAGGTGAGTTGTGATTAGTTTGGGTAGATTAAGAAGAACAATAGTTCATTAAATATCATTACGAATAGGGTGTACAAAACGAATCCGGACAAATTTTAAATTCAACTAGACGTTTTATTGAAATCTTTTTGGATTCATAGTGTATGTATTCGAATTCTACGCAGTTGTATGCATATAAAAATGACTTGAGGATCTCTGAACTGTTAAATATGTTTTGCATTCATCAAAACAGAAATGCACTCATATTCTGTTTATTCCAACCTGCAATTTTTTTAATGAAGCAATGTTAACAACGCTTCCAAAATGCGACTTCAACTCCAATGTGCCAATGCAGCATGTCAATTATTCCTTCACTCGATTGGATTTAAAATTGTTATACAGTTCAAAATTTTACTGTTGTATGTGAACGTAAGTCTAAACAGGAGCCTAAAAAGGCATCAAAAAGCTCCCGAAAACAAACTTTAAGCTCCAAGACACAGGGTTTTCACTGAATACTTACCAATATTATTTACATAGGTTAGTTTGTTTTAAAGCTCACGTTTAGCGCTTTATAATAACGTCAGTAGTAGGGCTTAATTCTGTTTCACAGCGATAAAACAAATTGGAACAGAAAGCATCAAATATCAACTCACAAAAAATGCTTCGATGGAAAAATTCGAAATTCGTCACTCGATTTGTACACCAATACAAATTGATCCAGACTTTCAGTGAAGCCTTATTCAATACAGAAAAACAATTGATTATAAATGGTAAGGTCAAAGTTATACTCGAGATTACGATTGATGCTATATTAATTCCGAATGAGTACCTCAGATGTGACCACGCAAATTAAATATTCATGATTCACCGAAAGCGATATGTACTGAAAGCATATTCACCAGACTAAAACGGCAGGGCTGTGTTAAACACATATGGTGAGGCGACGGGATACTAATTTACAGTTTTAATTGCGCTAAGTAGTATAAATTCAGCTGTAATAATGTTCGTTACAATGTATCACGAATGAAGCGTTCCTAAATTTAATTTACAACACATATTTCGAATCGTAAAATGTCGCAATTCGAATATTTTTTAAAACTTTTATCCGCAATATTACTTAACTAAATCTACTATTATAGGAACATTCAAAAGCTCTCATTGTGGACCTTATGTAAACGTGCAATAGACCTTATGGAAACGTGCAATAGACCTTATGGAAACGTGCAATAGACCTTATGGAAGCGTGCAATACACCTTATGGAAACGTGCAATACACCTTATGGAAACGTGCAATACACCTTATGGAAACGTGCAATAGACCTTTTTGGGAAATTGAAATATATCTTATGGAAACTTCCTGGTAATTTTCATGTGAACTGGAATAGATTCTTTGAAATCCAGCACTGGGCGTGTAGTGCGTGCGTTTTATTGTTTAGGAACATTGTGTTCATCAAGATCGGGATCATTTGCAATCCATTGTTTTGAACCTTGATTGATTTTTGAGAACATATACATAGTCCATTCTCATCTACTATGCAAAATCAAAATTATGATGAACCGTATGTTCTATGTTATGAATATGTTATCAGAAATTGCATGATTATCTGTGACACCCATAATAAGCGCACGAAAATTTATTTTGTGTCTCTCTAAGATTTTCTCATTTTTTCATTCACATTTTAGAATTTGTGGACAATTGAAGTATTCGACGCCTACTCCTTCGTCTCTTTAGCTCTAAATAATCTCTTATGTAGTACAGAATATAATATAGAATTCTAGAAATATTTAGAATGTAAAGTTTAAGAAACTAATTTATCACCATCTTTTTCGTTTAATATTGCCTATTGAATTAATTTCAAAATAATCTTCTGTCTTCTAATTAACTGGATATTCTTATACACAAAGGTAACTATAGTCCGCACACAAATTTTCAAAACAAAACTATATATTTTTTTTATTTCAGAAGCATAAAAACATCAAAATATTACAATCCAGCAAATGGGGAAATAAATATGACTTCCCAGACAAACTAAGCTTTGTCAACGGCAAGTTTGTGTGGTCACTTCGTTGGTCAGCCTAATTACATTACACACCTAAAGTTTGCAGTTACAATAAATAATTGTTGAGAGGAACATTACTACATTACAACTCCCATTTTTATTTTACATTTATTTATGTCATTTAATATGTCAAAATATTTATGTCATTTTTGTGACACATGAAGGCATCAAAATTATATCAATTTGGACTTTTACATCGATCAATACAAGTAAATGAATTAAAAGAAAATGTATCACGGTGAATAAAATACTTTACATGTTGAAAGATGAAAAGTAGGGATAATTGGGTCCATATAGTTAGCTGTCGATTAATTAATCCCAATGTACACAAATTTGTGCAAATTTCACTTCAGTTCAAGCAAAACCTGAGGCTCCGCCTAAACACCTAAACTTTATGTACCCAAATGCCTAATACAGTAAAAGTTCGATATAACGGCACCCCAGCAGACCAAACTTTTCTGCGTTATAACTATGTGCCGTTACATCCTATAACGGCAGAAACCGTAATAGCCTATACCGGCTAAAGCCGTTACAGGGATAATAGGAAATGGGAACTTATCTGGCTTTGTCCTTTAAAAACGCGTTTTTATTTGGAACATTTCGTGTTTTTGTAACTACTGAGCCATCCTACGTTGAGTATAAGCACGTTAACGTAAGATTTGTACTGATTTTAATTTGGATTGGTTGTGTTCTTTTTGGATGCCAAGCTGAAGGATGCTGCGTTTTTTCTAAATCGTATCTTTATCTTTGTTGCTCGTCGTATCGTTTATTCTTAATCGTATTTTTTACTGAATTTAGTTACATTAGGTAGATTACTTGTTTCTAATTATTTTGAAACATAATGAGTGTTTTTGTTGAGGTCACACATTTCTTTAAAATTTATTTCTTCAAATAAAAAATCTGAACAGATGGAAGCGGGCAAATTTGATGTCAATTCAATGTTTCAATTGTAAAAGCGAGTCAGATGCTTGTTTACTAGTCTGGGTATGTACTTAAAAACGTAGATTTTAGTGAATGGGAAACATTAGTGCCATATCATAGGTAGCTATTACGGTGACTGCCGTTATATAACATAGGATTTGTCTCTCTGGCAGTAAAATATCAGCCGTAATAACTATATTACCGCTATAACTAATGCCGGTATAGAACGAGTGAAATACATATATGGAAATCCCTATTATAAAATTCGGGCCCAAGTATTTAGGCCGATATAGTTGTATTACCGTTATAAAGGTAACCGTTATACCAAACTTAGACTGTAATCCGAGTTTTGTTCTGAGAAACCTCTACTTTTAACCTGTACTCTGATCCTGTGTTTGGGATCGGGAAATCTCGGGAACTTATCAATAGAAGGGCGTATATTTAAGTGAATGTGTATGAACGTAATATGAATGAGTTGAATTGAATGAGTAAATGAGGGAGAGTAAAGACTGAGCAAGAGTGATGGACTAGAGTCAGATTAAGAGTGATTGTTATTCGTGCATCGCATTCGACTTTACAGCTGTACATCATCAAACCAAACATCATACATAATGTATATTCGTAAGCTGAGGGATTGCCTTACAATTCCTCACTCTGTTCATTTCTATTCAGGTTTGAAACTGACATAAATGTACGCCATATGGGATTAGATTTTTGCGTCGAAGTTCAGATTCTAAGTTTCTCCTCTAGTATCTACTTTGTCCTAAATTTTGCAAAGTTAACCTTAAATTGCAATTTTTAAATCTGACTTTAAATTTGGATTCTGTCTTCATCTTATACCCTTCAACTTTTGATCTGTTTGTTTTTGAATTTGAAGACTCTTTCCTTTTTTATAAACGAAAGATTTTAAGTATATTTTCAATTAAGCATTTCAAGCTTGGATTACGTAATTATTTTGAGCCTTTGATACTGACATTTACTATAATTGGCAAACAGGTACAAAGTAGTTTGCTTTAAACAAAACTATTTGACCATTTTTAGGTTTCATTGTTTGTACAGAATCCCTAGACGTTTGTAAAATAAACATTAAAGTTGCAAAAATGCTGCATACACTTATTTTATGTCAAGTAGTTTGATATCAAAATACATAAAATGCGATATAATTCCATGAGTTTCTGTTGTGCTGATGTGCAGAAATAAAATTAAAAGTTTGTACACCATTTTCCAGCAGTTGGATAGCTTAGGTGCACTTCTTTTCAAAGTTATTTCAAGGTCTATTACATGGCTATGTGCCGATATCGAAAATAAACCGTTATGATTTTCTAGGTAACAACAAGACTCATGCCGCATTAACATCTCTTCTGATCATTAAGAAAGAAACAAATTGAAAATTGCTCAAATTTCCATTCTAACCATGAATTTCTGGAAATTTAAATAAATAAATATCGTTTAAAAATTCTAAAAATAAGATTTCCAGTACTTATACTATCATTCGTTTTAAATTTTGACCATTAGAATCACTTTATAAATGCGAATACAAATTAAATTATTCAATATACATTCATCTTCTTTCACTTTTTCAACGCATAAAATGATCGTAAACATGAATGATCTGTTCCAAGTCCCTACCAAATAGAAACTTAAATTTAAATTATAAAACGTGGATTTGATTCACTTTAAGCGTTAATTCAAATTAGTAGGCATGTCCAAAATAACAGTTGGAGTTTTAAAACTTATGCTAAATCCTGAATTGTAGAATTGGATAAACTTGCCAGTGTACTTTATCTGTTCCTGTTTAGTCCAATACACGTTCCTATGAGTCAAGTAAGTGAGAAAGTACGTAGAGTCGAACAAATATTGCTTAAATGTCGAATAATTTTCTCATCCGTCGAATTATGTTTCGATCGCGTCAAATATTTTTCTCGTTTAGCCAACCAAGTATTCCTACCGAGTCGAATTAATGCTCACGTGAGTCAATAAAGTGTTTCCTGCGCTAAATGGCTCGGTCTTTGAACGCACGGTCACAAGGATAGAGGGGAGGTGCATTGCTCTGCTCTAAGACCTTAATTAGCGGAGCTGTTTTTCTCTGCCGATCGTGCGTTCAGTGAATAGCCCGCGCATTTAAACGTTAAACCGGGAGCATTTAATAAACGTAGATTCTCCTAAGGCGGCCATCCGGGATTTCGATTATTATATTCGTAATTTCTGTGTAAAATGAACGGATTAGTGTATTTTCAAGCTATTTTTTGTAGTAAGTTGGATAATATCCTAGTTAGAAAAGCGAATTTGCTTGATTGTATGGCGATAGTAAACTCTTAATGTAAGACAAAAATTGCCCAAACCGTTGATCTCCACCGCGATTCTTTCCAAAGCTACACACTTACCAAAGTTTTACCATAAGCGTGCTACCTATTCCCACTGGTCTTGTTTTAATTGTTGTGCTGCCTTATAGCTTTATTGTATGACCACAAAAACATTTCTTCAGATATTTTGATGTGATCATTATTAATTTGCGACAAATCAAATCGCTTTAAAAACAACGAGTTCTTAAAATGTATGCATAAAATTCTTATCGTCCAATAAAAAAGGTCGTTTGATAAAAATGTCAAAGTGTATTTTTAGAACAATAAAACAAATGTCAAACAGTACAGTTTAAACAGTATCTAGAATCAATATAACGCATGATTTTATGGTTTATTGCCAATGCTATAAGACAGCACAGAAAAGGAGACCAGTGAAAATAGGTAAGGCTGATATGGCAAAACTTGTGTAACTCTGGAAGGATTCGCCATGGAGATCAATGGTTAAGCAAAAATTATCTTATAAATTTGTGTACTTTACAATACCTAGAACATCAAATGGTTTCATGTGTCCAAGTTGAAATACTTCACGCGTTATTAGAAACTTTCTTATAGAATGAAAATTCATCTTTCACGATGTCGTCAACATTCGTAGAGCTAGGAGATACATAAAATTTTCCGCTTGCGGAATAACTCTAAAGTGAACACAGTTTTACCACCCTATTCAACGTTTAGTTTTCGAAACCATGTTTCGAGGCTGAGGATTTCTATTTAGAACAACATCTGAACCGTTGCTTTACTACAGTAAGCCGAATCCAAATATATTTCAATCCACAAATGTTAATAAGGCTCGTCCACTAAATAAGGCCGCCATATTAAGAGCAAATTTTTCATAAAACTAAAAAAGCTAACAAGATAAAGATGTGATACTAGAAGAAACTTCACATCTTTCCCAACAAAATCTGCATTAATGTAAATTGAAAACGATAACTGCAGATCACATTTTAATTTCATATACTAAATTGAAGTCAAGCCGACATTTTGTCGCTATGTTGTACTAGTAAATTACCGCTTACATGCCATATAAGCAGGAAAATATAGTTTATTTCCTATCTAGTTATATTCATTCATCTATGACTTGAAGCAAACTAGTTAAAAAAAACACATTTTTGAAGTTCGGAGGAAGTGCTTTTGAACTGATGTAGGTAGTATCAGGAAAGGTGATGAGCAGAGATTTCAAAGGAGATGTATGAACCCCATACTAAATTATTGTGGAGGTACCATGTTTCCCTAGAAACCAAAAAATAATGAATTTCTACATACCAACTGACCTAATGACCACCTGATTTTTACAAATAAACCTAGATTTCATGGAGACCCTTCATCACAACATGGGATTTCAAAATCCAACGAGCTTAACTAGTTACAAAATAAAAATACTCCCCAAAATTTATCGAAAATCGGCGAACAAATCAGATAATACCTGAATCAGTTTATATCTTGGATACCTGTTTGTGTGAGAAGTACTGCGTTCAAAAATTAGTTAACAAGTTTCTAAGAATAAATGTTTTAGATAAATGTTAATAGTTTTTGATTTTCAAAACCTCACATCTTTATACTCTCCTTATTCGGAGAAAAATAACTTCAACAAGAGTGATCTTATTTTTTACAAGTTTTATAGAGCATTTTCAACCAAATCATATGTTCAATTTCTTGACAACAAGCTACTCAAACCAAAATATTTTTAGCAGACCTTGATAGGCACTACATTTAATATGATTGCTGTTTTCAAGTTAATCATAGTGGCGGCAATGAAACAAAATTTTGTCAGAAGAGTTAAGAAAATGGTGGCTTTCGGCTCTTTATACAGCCAACTAAATATACATTTGACTTAATACGAAGTCGACTGTTTTCATGGTCGACTAAGCATCGATTTCACTACTAAAATAGTGTCAACTAAATCATTACGACTAATAAAATTCCACAATATAGTCACTGTATAATGTCGACATAGTTCCTTTCCCAATTATTATTGTATACTGTGTAGTATCTTTTTTGGAGCACTGATTTTCATTCAATTTGTAACGAAACAGAAAGCCCAAAAATAGCTATGAGGACAACCAATGTTACATGTTACGCACGTATATTTGTAAAGCGGGATTGAATTTCAATTTTCTAATGTATGTATCAAACTTTGAAATGTTAGAATTATGGAAGCATTTTAAATTCACTCGACAGTATAACTTGCGACCGAATGCTTGATTGAGTTTATCGTATTATTGAAATGAAATTTGAAGTTGTATTATTGAGTATGGATTAGTTCAATACGAAAAGACCTTTGAAATATAAATGGGGCTTTGCAACCATAGAAATATATTCACCGCCCATACAAGCGTTTCAACAATATACAACGTCAAATGGTATACTTAATGCCACGTTAAGATAATTAATAATCGGTGCACGGCTTTTCACGTTATTCTATATTTGGGAATGATACATTGCACATTTTACACTAATTAACTGCATGAAATAAAATACAGTAGGGGAAGTAAAGCTTACTCTGCCTTACGGAAAATGAGTCTCTAATACATAGTATATAAATTTAATTTAATCGTCTTTATTGCAAACTCGGATAAATTCACATGAAATACAAGTGACAGAGTTCATATGAGAGAAAGTAAATATAATAAATAATAATGAGTCAGAAATAGCCATGATTTGCTCCCGTTCAATCTGCACTCCTCGTCAATAGAGTAGCCGAGTCCGAACGTCCACTAGCAAATAATTCATGACAATAAATCACATAATATACATATCAAGGAGTTATTAACATAATTTTCATTATTAACATAATTAACAAGTCAAATATAAGTTTCATTAAATAGATCTATAAAATCATCCGGATTCTGATTGGCTGTGAGTAAAATATTGCACCAAGTCTTAAAGATTGAAGACTGCGTAAAAACATAAGAATTATAAATACTGGAAACAATCACATTGTCACTACCAGCAATTCTGTGAAGTAGAGAATAAGCTGCTCTTCTATATATAGCAGTAAAGTCCTTCATTCCATGCGCAGCAAACATTCCTCTTGCACTAGCTCTCCTAGAGATTTTAAAAATCGATCTGAACGCGTCATTGTACGCAACTTTCACTTTACTTAGTAGTAACTTATTTACAGGAACCCATAGACTCATACAATATATATTGCCAAAATAGGTATTAAATAAATATTTTTTAACTGGTACACTGCAATTGTGAAAACGACTAGAAATGAGACTTGCTAGAAATGAAATTGCAGGATTAAACGTAGCTTTTATTTGTAAGAAACACTTAACATTCAGTGAGCTACGTTTTTTGTTCCTTAACTCGAACGAGTAAATTTTCATTCGTATGACCAATTTCCTGTTTTCCTTTCTGTATGTTGAATAGGGCAAACAAGGCTTTCGCACTGTTCACTCGTTTGACTGCTCCAATAACACGACACAGAAGCTTGTTTTCGACATTTTTGAAGCCATGTTTTGACGCTAATGCCATCAATTCTATGTCACAACAGGAAACTTCTGTATCAACATTGTCAGAAACAACTTCATCAAATGCTTTCATTACTCGGGAAAAGGTAACAAAACTTTCATCGAAACTATCAGTTGTAATCATAAACATGTCCAGCAATTCTGCGCCGTTCTTT
>JAQFXM010002789.1:0-22987 GCA_034693345.1 Entomobrya multifasciata
AAGTTTCCTCGGTAGGAAAATTACACAAACATGAAATGTCATTTCAATATATAAGTTTATAGTGGTTTTAGCATAAAGAAAATTTAGCAATCACATCGTTAATCCCGCCATTAATATAAACAGATAAAATAGGTAAGGTACAAGATGTAGAACAGTTTCGAAACAGCTAATCTAAGGCGGATTCGAATCAATCAAAGTTATAACATTATTACTCCAACAGGTGTTGAAACCTACAGCAAACGTTTACAAAATTGTTAATTTTCAATGTTAATTTTTTTTGCATGCTTAAATGTTCATATTAATTACGAATGGTTAAGTTAAGTTTATGGTTTTACTATGACATTGTGTAATACCAGTGACGAAGAAATAGTGAAAAAATCAACTAATTCCGACTAAAAACGATAACTTTGTTTCTTCAAAAAACAATGTCGACTAAGTTCATTTCTTCTAAAAAAATTCTACTAAGCCAATTTCGTCATTTGAATTTCAACAACAATATTTAGGTCGACTAATAAATATATACAAGTAAAAATCGTCCAATAAGGCTATGCACTAACAACAAGTCGACTTTATTACACCGACTCGTTTTATACAAAGAAATTTGGGTACTTCTTGTGCTCAAGTAGTCAAAATAATTGGTTTCTCGTGGGCCAAACTAAAATAGGTGGAATAAAAAACTTCATAAAGAGTATTTATATAACCGTTAGGTATATAAAATATTACGAATCCGCATTCCCACTTTAAGGATGGCTGTTTTGTTGTATTTAAAAACATGTTTTCGGTGAAATACTAAAGCTCGGTTAAAAATTAAAATTGATATGTAAGATTGCATGGTTATATACGTGACCATACCCATAACCAACAATAATCTACAACGCATTTACTTGACCTTTTTCAACTCAATCATAATAAGTTACAGTAATGTTTTGATTCCGGAGGATGAGTTCTCAAATTATCGATACTCGTGTTTAAGTAAACATCTTTTTGTGTTATCATCCAAAAAAGTCCAAACGTATTTAAAAAATGTTTTGGTACATAAACACAATTGTTTGTTTTAAATGAATTTTATATTGACGATATCCTTAACCCTAATTGCTTTAAACTTGATTATACCAAGCTGAAAAACTAAATTTTCATGCAAACATATAACGTGTGGTTTTAGGATAAAATTAGTTTCCTTTAATAAACGTTTATTTTGGTTTAAGTTTAGAAGTGTTTAATAGATCAGAGTTTATCAAATAAAAATAAATATATTAATTCTTTCATTTTTAAATCAATTCTGTTGACAAAATGTAGGACCACCCCCAACACAAGATGCATAAGCCATCACATAAGGAATATAATTTTGCTCATGAACTCCACTCAACAAATGTGAAAACGGTCCTTTAGCCAAAATCGGTACATCCATTCCCCCATGCGTTTCACTACCCATAGAAACCATTGGTACTTGTTGTGTATCTAGATTATCCAAATCATCTTGTCCAATGTCGTATCGCTTGTTATCCTTAAACTCTTTAAAACCCGGTCCATTTGAGTAGTTAATTGTGGAATAGGGCAGATTATCATCTCCCTTTCCTCCTATTCCAGTAATCGAACTACCACGCGAACCATATCCAGCAAATGTTAAAGTATGTCCATGGTCAGCAGTT
This sequence comes from Entomobrya multifasciata, assembly GCA_034693345.1. Lineage (NCBI taxonomy): Eukaryota > Metazoa > Arthropoda > Collembola > Entomobryomorpha > Entomobryidae > Entomobrya > Entomobrya multifasciata. Next base: position 1,650 of record JAQFXM010002789.1, read on the forward strand.
ACAACAATAAGAGTATCTTCATCATTGGTCATATCGTCACCTTTTTGGATGGCTCGATCAAACTCAATAGTTTCCCAAAGAGAACGTAGTCCCAAATTGTCATGGTGAGCGTGATCTAAAAAGATAACAACTAAAATAAAAACCATATTTCTAAAAACTACTTGTATATTAATTTAATTTAGTAATAATTCATACCAATTCGACCACCTTCCACAAATAAAAAGAATCCATTCGGATTTTTGCTCAATATTTCAATAGCCTTTTCAGTCATCTCCGTTAACCTTGGATCTCCATCCTTTTGCTGGTCATGATAATAGGCCATATGACTTGAAGAGAATAAACCCAGCAGAGTATCCGTCTTTTCAGGATCGACGCTTTTTAAATCGTTCAAATTTTCAACATAAGTAGCATTAATGTTTGAGGTCTTTAAAGATTTCCATGTGTTAATTAAGTTAACTCCATCAGCACGATATCCTTTAGATCCTTCTGAGTCTGTTTCAGTATTTGGTAGAAAATTTCTTCGTCCGCCGCCTAAAATGACGTCAATATTTTTGCCGGGTTCTTGTAATATAAGCTGCTCAGCTATATCAGTACAAACATCAGGATCTTCCCTATCACTAATGACATCTCTATCAGACTCCCAGTCGCGGTCAGCGACATGAGAGTATGTTCCCGCTGGACTCGCATGAGTAATACGTGTAGTTGTAACTACACCTGTTGATTTACCGGCTGCCTGATAAAAAAAATCATGCAAACCAGACAGTTTTTATAAAGGTTATGCACGATTATATAAACTAAGTTAATGATTGTCTATGTTATCAGCTTATCGTTTAATGACATACTTGTGCCCAGACGAGAATCGATGAAACATGATTGTTCACGTTAAGCTGTGCAGTGCAATTGCCTCTTTGAACTTCAGATGTAACACCGATTGTTCCAGTGTTTGCCTTGACACCTCCGAGATAAGCAGTTGCAGAGCAAGCTGAATCGGCTGTGTATACATTTATGTAGTTAATTAATATATGCAATATAGTTATCATGTATAATTAAAATGTATGAATATAGCTAAGTTTAGATAATCTGGAATTTATAATTTATCTTACCGACTTGGGCATTAACACAGTACGTCTATAATGGTAGGTGTATAAATAAAAGTTTTAAGATGTATATCTTTCCAAATCTTTCAATATATTTTATTTGGTTAAAGAAATGTTTTACCTTTGAGTAGCCGGCATCTTGAAATGACTCCATGTATAGCTTAGCTTCTTCACCAAATTCGGCATTGTCAACTTGCTGACCTTTAAGTATTCGAGCAGCTGTCATTGTTTGTACATCCCTGTTATTAGTATATCGGAATAAAATGCACATCTTCATTATAAATTTGTAGTTATTAAAATGTGGTTGTTACCATCCGTCACCAAGAAAAATGATAACGTTTTTCGCTTCCCCAATATTTCTTTCTTGTTTCAATTTTAATGCAAGTGCGTCTATTGCTGCTGAACGCCAGTGATCAGCGTCTAAATCAAAATTTATTTTAGGTTTTGTAATGCAGTTGTAAATGTAGATACTTAAAAATGTTCAATTTGTTAAAACTTATGCATACCTTCAAACCTCTTACCACTCTTAAATTCAGCATCGGAGTATTTTATACGTGGATGCATGGATGAATCTGTTGAATAAAAATAATTTATGATTACATTTTTTCGGGCAATACTTTGAAATGAAAGTGTGATTTACCATCGCTTTGTGACGGGAACGCGTTCACAGTTCCATGTAAGATTACCAAAAATAAAACTTTGCTTAAGGACTTCATTTTAAAAATATTTTGTGTTTAGTAATTTCAAAATTGTTTGTAGAGAAATGAAATCAGTATACACAATTTGAGACGAGTGACCGTACTGCCCGAAAAGTCCTGTATGAACTTTATATATACCATGATTGGACCTAACCCCACGTCGATTTTTAGTATGATCATGTGAATTTTTATATAACTTTTGACGCTTTAACGTGAACTCGAATTATGTAAAGTCTACCGTTTTGCAAAAACAATGTATTAGAAGCTGACATGATAAACTGGATGCGAGATTAAATTTTTCCTGATAAATAATTAACATACCGTGTCGTTTGATTTATAGGGTTATCTTCTTAACCGTCGAATATATATCCGAATGAACGGTTAACTCACCAAATGAAATGATCTATCATGAAACATACAATGCATTACTGATAAGAAATGAATAAAATCAAAATATATAACGGTTGGAAGAAGTCACTATCTTCATGTGACATGCCGCGTCAGAAATGGTGCTGACACAGGCTACTAAAATAGCTTTAATTTGCGTAATATTGGCGAATTCATGAAAAATATCAGGTCATGACTACACGGTTTACCTTGCACGTGATCATGTAACGTTTTATGTAAACTGGAAGTCAAAAGAATATACTTGCTATTAGAGTTGGTAATTTGCTAGGTTATCTCATGTTTTACTTTCTAACTTCACGACTTGTCGTGTGATCGAACATATTTAGTTTATTCCAGTTAAGGATCCGACTTTTTTCAGACTATGACCTTCATTTGTACTGAACCAATACGATATCCTATCCAGTTTTTGATGTACATAATTGAAAATCTGTAACAATAGTTGTCATTGTATCAGTAGACATCTTCTGAAACTGGGTGCATGCCTAAAAAACAAATCTATGAAATACATTCATACCTTAATAATTATTATGATGCATGCTTTATAGTTTAAATTGAAGAAACACAATCGATTATTCATGAACAAGTATAGCATGCATAATATGTTCATATATCAACAATATAAATTTTGTTGATTTTGCAACTTTGTCATACCAATACACATAGGTTGAATCAATAGTTTTAAAATATTTTCAGCAAATCGTAACTTTTTTGCAATACAAGCCGAATGGTTTGCAAAGCTTATTTATCATTTTATAGCATCATGCGCGATCTGATGATCTGGTGTAACAGTGGGCCGGGGACTTTTACGTTCGAGAAGATTAGCCTTTGAAAAAGATCATCTTATTCCTTTAATTTATCGGTTAACGTTTTGATCCCTTTTGCCCTTGCTTTTAAATAAAATATACTTTAAATTAAATAAGCTTATCCCCTTCAGAGAATTCCCCTGTTTAAACTACAGCAATTGTTGATTTGAGTATCATTACAATTGCGCGAATGTAATTCAGTTGAGTTGGTTTAGCAGTAATTAGTTGACAAGAATTTTACCACAGTATTCAAAATTCTAAAACACCCAAACATCACATGTCTGTCTTCATGACCGCGTCAGAAAGTTTCATTTTCTTGCTCATACAAATATATGTTGGCCAATGATAGAGAAAATAGCGGAGTGCGTCTTTTCCCACGCATTACTCATTACAGCATATTTGTGATAAACAATTTACTTGCTTTCTATCAAATAAACATGTTATAACAAGTTAAATCCCACAAGCCAATGTCGATGTTAGTAAAGAGCTCAAGCAGATGTATATCGTTTCTCAGAATCACATAACCATTTTAAGTATTGAGCTGTATAAAGAATGTAGTAAAATATTTCTAAGATGACTTTATTATTCAAGACTAGATGAGTAGACGTCTTTGTCTAGTTTACTCAGCCAGTTCGCTCATTAAGATATTATCGTATGGAATCCCCTTTTCCAATTTAATATTTTGACAGCTTTAACTTTTACAGATTGATTGACTGTGATATATCTTTAAATTAAACAAACACCTGAACAAATACAACAAATTTTATACCCCTTTATCCATAATTATGCTTCTGGTAAGTTATTACTGTCTTGCTTCCTAGTGTGGGAACAAAGTAGATAGTGAAATAATACATAACATATTTTTCACCATGACGTCATGACGTAACCTAACCTCATCGACTCTACAATGTATACAGCAATATATTATCATTTTTCGGTTTTCACATTACATATTATAATATCCCAAACATATTCAAATAATTGTCAGATTTAAAAAAAGAGATGTTCATATTCATACATAAGGTTGTTTCATAAAGGTAAGTTATTTCCAGAACCGGATTCATATCAATCTGTTCATCTCTCTCAAATACCATGAAAGTAAAAACCCCGATATCTAATTCTGAATGGGAAAATCTAGATCCGGTTGGAGTATTGAATTGTTATATAACAAGAATTTTACATCCACAAAAGGCTTCATATTTGGTGAGTTACATAACTAATATTTCAGAAATACTGAGGTTTGGTTTTATTTTCCATGAACATTCTTCTTTTAAAAGCCGGTTCAACAACAACACGTTTTAACACCAAACCCATTTTTATATTTTTCATTAAATATTGTTTCAAATTATAAACCACTGATTTTTATACTCATGGCGAATCATTCGTCTAATGTTTTTTCAATATACCCAAAATATTCAAACATTCTTACTGATCAACAAGTTTTAACAAAATATGTGGTTCCATTTATAAAAATTTTTATTGTATCATTATTCCTTTCGTTTCGCCTACAAAAAAATGGAAACGTTTTATCTAGGAACCGAAAAAACCAGCCGGATAAACTTCCCAAACTTGGATATCTCTTACCTTTTAGACTTCCGGTAATTGACATGCTTTACGGTGTCTACAAAGTCAGACGAGACGGAGTACATTTCTTGGAGGAAATAGCAAAACGTTGTGGAAACTTATTCGAAATTCCATTTATACCTAACAATTTCACAGTTGTGGCGGACCCCATGATTCTTCAAGTAAAATTGCTAATTACATCAAAATTACTACAAATATCAATGCATTAAATATTTTTAATTCTTCATTTCCAGAAAATATTGTCGTCAACGGACCCTCATCACCTTAATCGACCTAAATTATATCGCACAATATTTGAAGACATTTTTCATGATGGACTGATAACCTCTGAGTATGACATGTGGCCAGTTCAAAGAAAAATGTTGTCTCGTTGTTTCACATACAAATCTCTACAGAATTATCTTGTCTTCATGAACACTCATGCACAAAATTTAGCAAACCGCTTACTTCTACAGTGCAGAGAAAATGGTACGGTTGAGGGCAAGTGCATAGATCAGTTATTATACTGTTGTGCCTATAAAACTATTTCCCGTAAGATCACAGTTACATCAAAATCAACTTATTAACCATTAGATAAGTGAGCACCAATTTAAAATTGCTTTCCTATTTCAATATTCCAGAAATTGTAATGGGAACAGATTGTCTATCTTTTGAGGAAACTGAACTGCAAAGCACCAATGCAAATCGGTTCGATAATTCATAGCGAATTCAATCTCTTGATAACCTCATTGGCATTTGGTTAATACACTTATTGTTTTAAAGATTCAAGGATTTATTGGTGGAAAAGCTTTTGAATCCTTTGTCTTACAAACATTACTTTTGGCTGCATCCCCAAAAACGAGAGTATGAATATTTGAAAGCTTTTACAAATAAGTGCATGGTTGAGGTAAGTATAAAGCATAATTAACTCTACTAAACAAGTCATCAAGACAAAATGAACTTACAAAAGTTTATCCATAATATTTCTCATATAGATGATAGAAATGTACAAAAATCATGCAGAAGAATTAAAAGGAAAACATCAAAAAAGACAAGACAAGACGTCGGACGAAGATAATGATGAGATGGGCGTCATTCCTTTCCGATGTATTATTGAAGAGATGCTTAGTTGTGGTGCAGGCGACAAGGAAATTTGTGACCAAGTTGGAACATTTATGGGAACAGTAATTGTTTTTTCTCAATTACAGTTTGTTTGCACCATAAAATCAAAAGAGTTATTCACGCACAAAATATTGTATATTTGTAGGGCCATGAATCAACGGTAGTAGCCATTCGAATGCTTTTGTTTCATCTTGCCTTAAATCCAGACCATCGAATAAAATGTCGGGAAGAAGTAGACAATTTTTACTCTGAAAAAATCAGTAATGAAGCATACATGACTATGGATGACATTCAAAACCTGAAATATTTGGAACGCTGTATTTTGGAAAGCGGCCGTCTAACTGCAACATTACCAGTTTATTTACGTCGTTTGGATGCCCCTTTAAAAATAAATGATAACTTGGAATTTCCAGCTAAAACGAATTTTGCAATATGCCCATGGATTTTACATAGAAATCCAGACATATTTCCAGAACCCCTAAAATTCGACCCTGATCGATTTTCATCCGACAATGTAAAGACAAGACATCCGTATTCCTATATACCTTTTAGTATGGGACCAAAGTTGTGCATTGGGTATAAGGTAGCCTTAATGCAGATCAAGATTACAATTGCCCAGATTTTACGTCACTTTGAGATATTTTCAGATGAAAAGTTGGAAAATGTCAAATTACTTCTTGCATTTACTATTGTGCCGGAAAAGGATTTAAAAATTACTTTTAAAAGACGAATCAATTAAATAGATCTGAATCCAAATTATGTGCAAGATGTTTGCAAATTTATTTCAATTAAGGTTTAATTCGTCAAAGAGTTAAATATTATTGACACATAAATATTTTGTATTAACACTTTACATTGTCAGTTAAAACAGTTAACTATTTAAACCACTTTGACTTAGCTTATGAACAATATTCATTCTCATTTTTAATTACTTGAAGTCCGCCAAAACGCAGGTAAAAATAAAAGGCAGATTTCGTAATTGTGAATGCGTCAAATTTGAATTAATGTTTGACCTAGAAATACATGTATTCACCGTATTTTATTTAATATTATGAACATTTCAGTGGCAAATAAAACGTTCTGTACCCTTGACTTAAACAAATTTCTTTGTTTGATTTATGTATAATGTAAATGAATAAAAAGCGAATCAAACCAGCTTTTTTTATGCATTTTGTTCTATTTAATTTGATATGGTATGAAAAATAGATATGGCACGTTTAATGCATCCATTTAGCCATAAAACCTGAACTAAAAGTCGTTATGGATTAATTTACACACAACTAGTTTCCAACAAAATTGTAATTGCCAAATAATCTGGATTTTCACAAAGTTCTGATGTATTTTGTATTTGAATATAAAGTAATATAATCAGCTTACCTCAGCCGTTAGCTTTTGGTTGAACAAATCTATTCAATATCAACTTTGTCATATGTTTAATGTATGTTTTCTAATTTTAAATAAACTAGATTTACAAACACGAATACACGTTTTGCAAGAATAACCTGTTTCCACAAAATATATCCAAAGATACACTGTTTGTTTACATTCGCATGTTCTAACAAATTTACGCAAATACTTATTCCAAGTAATATCAATCCAAAATAAAAACAAGGCAACAACACAATTAAATTTATTTGTTCTACATCAGCTTCCAGATCAATTCGCTTAACTTTGTACGCACCATACTTCAGCTTGTACCCCAACGCAGACCATTCATCCCAAATGTTAAGCAAACCACTTTCTCTCAATTTTACTAAAGTTTTCCCAATCCAATGTTTGCTCTCAGTATTCAAATTAAAATATTTGTGATTCTCAGCCAATGACTCCTTCACAGCCAAAACTTTGCTTCCGGTATATATTTCTAATTTTCTCTCATCTGCAATTAAACCATCTATAATACCTTTCATCACATCCTTCTGCTAATTAAATGCAGCTTTATACATGACTATACCCAATCCTTTCAACATCTGTTCGGACCACCCCTCCGTATTATGCTTTTCTAAAACTAAATCGATGAAAGCTGATTTACGTAAGTGTAATATACCTTTCAACTTAAATTCATTCCAAAATATATTACGAGAATTAGGATGATAAGCATTTGGATCATTATGGTACAAAATCTTTTTACCATCAACAAAATAATCTTTTATTGTGTCATACGTTTCTGTTTTTGTTGAAACTGCAAGAATGCTTGTCATAAAGTTGCTGTACAAATTACAGAGAAAAAATCCAAAAAACGTCATACCTAAAAACCACCACTGCCGTTGTGCTGGTAACGAGTGTCCTAGGAATGCAGCTATAGTATGGAATATAGAAGCCATTACACAACTTAAACTAGATAAATTCCAGAATATTATCCATGCAATCATGGATACTATAAAGTAGCACCAAATTTCCCATGTAAACGGCGTCATCCAAACTCTAGAAGGAGTAAGAACAATATTCGTATTATTTTCAGAGTACACTATCAAAGTTGTTAGTTGCTTGTAAAAATACAACACTGTTGTTCTTTGTATCGACGCACGTTTTGGAGGTTTTGTTACAAGTTGTATATAGTGGTTATTTCGTTTTATTTTTTGTGAAAATGAATGGGTATCATTTGGTAAAAACATTTGGACGGAGATGTTATGAACTTGGGAAATTATCATCATTGACATTAGATCGCTTTCACATAAATACTTATACTCTGTGGACTTATCTTTAAGAATCGTATCACATGTATGGATATTAGTGTACATGTCTGGAATAACTTTGTCATACACGTTTTCGTAAATGTAATTGATTTCTCGTTGTTTAGCATCAGAAAATACAAACTGGTGCAAGAAAACTGGTTTTAAAAGATGAGCAATCGAGAATAAGTGGCCTTTCACGCAGTAGCCATTACAATATAGAAGCAAATTTGGACCTTTGTCTTTCAGGTACATAAGAACTTTTATAGCTGAAATTTGATTGAAATATATTGAAGGTTTATTGGGTAGTGGCTCGTGGTAATGAGTTTCTGTAAGAACTAATATTAATGTCCATGGTGGCAGAACTAAATTAGCAATGTTGATGGATATAAAATTATTTGATGTTATTTGAATTGGCATAATAAATACTGCAAAGGGCTGGATATGTCTAAAATGTAAAATTTGTGCAAAACCACGAAACTTCTTATGTACTATAGTGTACCTGGAAAGTTCCGGGAATAAATTCAAGCAGCTATCTCCGATTTGTAGGGCGAAGAGGAAATTAATTGAGTTTTGAGAGTTTAACAGAGATGCATAAGTAGCAAACCCATTTGGATGGTTTGAGGTACACAAATCTGTATCAAGGGGCTTGATAAGCGACACGACATTCGAAGCACATAGTGCAAAAACAAAGGTTTGAAAGATCTTTCTCATTGCGTTTTCAGGTTTGCTGAAAATTTCATTTTTTATACAAGTGTTTTTGCTCATATTACTTATATTTGTAAGTATTTAATGTTTACGAAACATCAAAAAGAAGAAATTGAAACTTTGGAGGAATAAATTATGTTACTTTATGCTGTTCGAAATGAAACAACCTCTAGACACGAATAGTTTGTAAACAGGAAATAACTTTTTCTAAAGAAGCAGATAATTTTTTCGAGGCCAAGGAATTATATTTCCCAATTTCAAGGTTCTTAATATCCTCAAGGCTTTGAAATTATAGAGCAATATATTATTTTGTCAGCTGGATATTTTAATTGATTTTGAAAAACCTAAGAGGCGTTATAGCTTTGCATAATATCAGACAACTGTATTTAAAAAGTGCTATCGTTTTGCAAGTGATCATTGAAGTTTTATGCAATGAAAAGTTTATGCAATTTTATCATGCATTTCTTATCTTATGATAAATTTATAATACAAAACTTACTTGCTAGTGAAATGAAGGTTAGCAGCTAACACATATGCTAAAATAACAATTTACTACAAGTTTTGCCAACTTTTACACATCACGACTATTAATTACAATTTTAAATGGGCTTTGTGTTGTTTATAATGCCAGCATGCTTTCTTATAAAAAAGGGAATGTTTCGTCAGACATGATAAGATAAATTTCAAAACAAATGAGTGACCATGTATTTATCAACTATACATTAATGGGTTTACAGATGTAATTAGCACTGCTCCGGAATGACACCGGTTTTACTAATTATTCCACGCCCACGCATTGTATGAATGGCTGTATACGATGTTTTAAATTTTAAAATAAATGACTACTACTGCAAATATACGACGCGCACCTAAAACTAACATATTTAAAAACCAATCCAAAGGTCATGCTTTTTTCAAAGTAACATAATTTTCCAGGGTTTTAAAATGCCAGAGTTCGAAGTAAAATATATTTTAAAGTAGACTTAAAGGAGTTTTAATATATTTATTAGCTTGATCGATTTTTTTAATGAACTGAAAATTTCAAAACATTGCTTTAAAAGTAGAATTCGTAATTTCGTCTAACTTCTTTGGTTAATACTTACATTATATTTGAAGTATTCGATAGCCAAAAACACAAGAAAATTTTCCAAATAAAGTACGATTCTAAGATTATTTGACTTTGACGCCATATTTTATCGTGCGGGTACATTACTTAGGTTGGACTACATTCTTGGCTCCTGATAGCAAGTTTTCTAACTTCACATGCAATAGCTTTACAACTGCAACCGTATCTTTGGCAAAACTAACCAGCTTCCACAAAACGAATCCAAAAATTAATTGCTTGTTTACATTCGCATGTTCTGACAAATATACGAAAACACATACACCAAGTAGTACCAATCCTAAATACAAACAAGGTAAAAGCACAATTAAATTTATTTGATCTATATCAGCTTCTGAAATTATCCATTTCACGTTATATTCACCAAGTTTCAATTTATATGACGCTGCAGACCACTTATCCCAAACGTCTAGGAGACCACTTTCTCTCATAATTAGTAAAGTTTTCCCAATCCAGTACTTATTTTCAGTATGTAAATTATAATATTTATGATCCTGTGCTAAGGGTTCCTTTACAGCGAAAACTTTTGTTGTACTGTACCTTTTCAGTTTTCTCTCTTCTGCTTTGAAGCTATCTACAGCACCTTTCAGCACATCCGTCTGCAAATTAAGTACATACTTATGCATAACTACACCTAGTCCTTTAGACATTGCCTCGGCCCAACCTTCCAAACCTTTATTTTGCAAAACCGTATCAACAAACGCTGATGAATGGAGATACAAAATACCTTTTAACTTAAATTCAATTCTGAATATTGTACGAGAAGTAGCATGATGTTTGTTTCGGTCATCATGATACAAAATTTGGTTTCCAGCAACAATGTAGTCTTTAATTGTGTCATACGTTTCCGTTTTTGATGATACAGCAAGTATGCTTGCTATCGTGTTATTATACAGCTTAGTAACAAAAAATCCACATAACGTCACTCCTAAAAACCACCACGGTCTTTGTCTTGGTAACGAATGCCCTAAGAATGCAGCTGCTGTATAAAATGTGGAAATGCTCCCAGTAAATAACCCAGCTTTAGTCCAGAATAGAATCCAAATTATTATTGCCAATAGAAAGGAAAACCAAATATGTATTGATAATGGACTAATCCAAACTCTAGAAGAAGTTAGTTCAATGTTTGTATTGTTTTTAGAATGTACAATTATAGTTGTCAGTTGTTTATAATAATACATTTGTGATGTACTTTCTGTTATCACATGGATCGAAGGCTTTGCCACAAGTTGTACGAATTCGTTAAAGTAAATATTGTAATGCATCCTTCGCATGAGCAAATCTGTATCGTTTTGTAAAAACATCCAAACAGAGATGTTGTGTACTTGGGAAATTGTCATCATTGAGATTAGATCACTTTCACATAAGTATGTGTGAGGTGTCGATTTATTTTTAAGAATTGTATCACATGTGTTAATATTTGTATAAATGTCCGGGATAACTATATCAAAAATGTTTTCGTAAATAAAGTTGATTTCCCGTTGTTCAGAGTCGAAGTATACAGAATGGTGTAATAGAAGTGGCTTAAGAAGAAGATAGAACCAAAAGACAAAATTGTTATTTCCGCAGTAACCGTTACAATCTAGGAGCAAATTTGGAGCTGCGTCTTTCAGGTACATTATGACTCTTAATGCTTGAATTTTGTAGAAATATGGCGAAAGTTTATTGGGTAGTGGGTCATGGTAATGAGTCTCTGTGAGAACTAATATTACCGTGAATGGAGTTATTGCGAAATCAGCAAAAGTATAAAATACGTAGTCAAATTTTGTTACTTGAATTGGCATAATGATTACTGAAAAAGGTTGAATGTGTCTAAGAACTGAAACCTTCGGAAATTTACGGAATTTCCGACGTTTTGCAGTATACCTGGTAAGTTGGGGGAATAATTGCAAGCAGCTCTCAGGTATTTGTAGTACATAGAGGAAATTATTTGAAATGTCAGAATTAAGCAGGGATGCATACGTGGCAAACCCATTTGGGTGATTTGGAGAACACAAATCTGATTTAGAAGACTTTTTAGTAAGTAAAATCGCTTTGGAAGTGGATAGAGCAAAAACGAAAAATTCTAATTTGAGCTTCATGGTTATAACTATAAGAATATTAGCTCGTCAATGTTCCCTAAAATAATTTTATAAGCAATGTTTTTTGTATGCGCACGTTTTGTTGCTCAAGTATTGAGTAATAATTACAATATATTCTCAAATATTTTTTCTTACCGAATAAAGTAGGTTATTTTAACAGATTTTTTATGTACAGCAAGTTGTATCTGACTATTCGAATTGGTATATAAGATTTGAACTGACTAAAGCGATCTGGATAAATTATTTAAAGGTCATACGTTTCATTTTCCCAAGGTTTTTAAAGTTATTAAAGCTTCGAAATTACAAAGTAGTATGCTTATCGTGACATACATATTTTATACTTTTGAAACAGTAGAGACACCACAAATATGTATTTTTCAAGTTAAAGAACTGCATTAGATAAGTGTAGTTATTGACGGAATGACTAGGTGCATGTTGTGCGAAAACATTGGCCTTCAATAAATTTATCGAGTGCCTCAAACGTATAATTCACATAAGAAATTCATCATGTACATTCATAAGTATAACACGCTTGCTGGTAAAAATGAAGCCTTCTATTTACAGAAGTGCCAAAACTTTGTTTTCCAAGGATTTTTAAAATAATGATTCCATCAGATCTGATAATTTTGAAGGTCTTAGTGATGTTTCATAATTCTAGCAATTTATTTGAGCGTATAAAATCGATATAATTTTTTTAATGTTAATTAAAATTCAAAGACCCAACTGTGCAAATATCTGCCTACTAGCAAGCTTAACTGCCAATTTGCAAATGAACGACTTAATTTTACTGCTACGAACTTAATTATATTTTTTGGAGTTTTTGGTTCTCTCCTACCAAGACGCATTCATTAATCATGGTTTGGGTAAAAACAGTTAAATACCCAAGTGTCGCATTTCTAAAAGCATTACAGGTTAAAAGTTTTGTTGGTTGCAAATATTACTTAATTTATACTTATATTATAAATATAAACCAGGCACTCATTGACAAAAATAGAATCTCAATTCTTTTTTCTTATACCATAACACCATATTTGTGTTACAAGTAAAATCTTGAGCCAAAATGTAAATCCAGATAGCTGTAATCTATCCTAGAGATCATTTGGAGTAACTATGAGCAACTACTTGTGCTAATTAAGAGCTCAATCAAGCTTTTTCTCAAAGTCCCAAAAAATAATATCTGGATATTTTCGATGAAGTTCTTGTAATGCTTCTTCTTACGTCACATTTGGCACATATAAATAGTTTGTGAAATGGATATACATTCTTCAACTGGGTTTATTTCTTGGTCCACTTTGCTCAAAACGTTCACACACTACCCTGATGTATAACCAACTGGAAAACTCTTCTTCAGACCACTTATCGCGATTTAATCTCGCTACGATAGCCCATTCTCTATAATTCAGCGTTTAACCAGTTATTATTGTCCCACTTCCGAGTGTGGGAACAAAGCATGAAATATGTACATACATACAAATATGGGCATCTTGTCATATGAAGTGAATTTGTGTTACTATGCTATATTCGATGAAATACGATTTTACATCTGATCCAATTCTCGTAATGCCCAACATAGTAAATGATTGCCAGTTTTGAAAGAGAGCTATAGACACGCTTTATCGTTGTTGTGTAAATATGATTTTTTGAATCCAATTAATACTAGTTGGCTCATCTCTCCTAAATTCCATAAATGTGAGAAAACCCGATAAGTAATTATGGATGGGAAAACTGATTGTAGTTTAAGATTACATATTGGGTGTTATCTAACAAGAAAAGTGTTAATTAACCATTGGAATTCTGGAATATTTTCTTCTTTCAAAAAGTTTGCAAATTTACCTTTATTTTAGTCATTTTGCTTTGATCATCGTTACAGACAACACATTGATTTACAGCAAAGCTTTTTCAATTCAAAAAAACAAAACTTCGATAAAAATTATTTGTACCAATGGCAAATTATTCGTTCAATTTTTCGCCAACGTATCAAAATTATTCCAAATTTGTCACTGGTCAAGAACTTGCAACAAAATATGTAGCTTCTTTTGTTACATTTTTTATACTATCAGTGTTCTTTTTATTTTTCCTGATAAAAAATCTAAATATTTTTTCTAAAAACCGAAAGCAATGCCCGGGTAAACTTGTAAAGCCAGGCTTTCTTCTTCCATTTAGACTTCCTATTATTGAAACAGTTTACTTTGTCTACAAAGTGAAACGAGATGGAGTACATTATTTGGAAGAGTTGTCAAAAAGGTGGGGTAATTTGTTCGAATTTCCATTTATACCCGTTAATTTGACAATTGTAGCAGACCCGGTAATTATTCAGGTAAACATTTAAACTTAAGTAACTCATTTGGTTAAAATATCGTTGATAAATAAGCTGTATATTTACAGAAAATTTTAACATCAACGGATCCCCATCATCTTAATCGACCTAAACTATATCGCTCAATATTTAAAGACAGTTTTCACGATGGACTGTTAACCTCTGAATATGAAAATTGGTCAATCCAAAGAAAAATGCTGTGTCGTTGCTTTACATACAAGTCTCTACAAAACTATCTTGTTTTCATGAACACTCATTCACAAATGTTAGCAAATAGCTTACTTTTACACTGCAGTGAAAATGGTACAGTTGAGGGCAAGCGTATAGATCAGTTGTTTTACTGTTTTGCCTTTAAAACTATTTCCCGTGGGTTCACAACGTTATCACAGTTAAATAATTAAGTATTCGTGTTATTAGTTATTATTTAATATGCCTTTATTGTATGACTGATTCAGAAATCGTTATGGGAACTGATTGCCTATCACCTGAAGAAAGTGAAGTAATTAGTACCAATGTGAATCGGTGAATACCAAATTAATCTAAAACTTATGAAATCGCTCATTATTAACTTTTTTTAATCACAAAACTTGTTTTTTTACAGATTTAAAGATTTAATGGTTGAAAGGCTGATGAATCCATTGTCTTATAAAAATTATTTTTGGCTACATCCTCAAAAACAAGAGTATGACTATTTGAACAAGTTTATAAACAACTTCATTGTTGATGTAAGCTTTCTGGCATAAATATCGTAACAAAATTCAAACGTTTTGTTATATTTTCTTAATTCGTTTAAATATATACCTTACTATTTTTATAGATGAAGGATATGTACAAACGGCAAGCAGAAAAATCTGGTAAAATCAACCAGAACGAAAATAATTACGACATATTTAGTGGCGATGATGATAAATGCGTGGGTGTCATTCCATTTCGATGCATGATTGAAGAAATGATTTGTTGTGGCGCTGGAGATAAAGAAGTTTGTGATCAAGTTGGAACGTTTTTGGGAACAGTAAGGCCATTATAGTAAACGAAAGTATATTTATATTACAAATAAACTATTAATAAATCAATATAATCTTTAGGGTCACGAGACAACGGTAGTTGCAATTCGAATGCTTTTGCTTCATCTTGCCTTGAATTCAGACCATCAATTAAAATGCCGGGAAGAAATTGACAATTTTTATTCCCAACAAGCCAATGATAAAGCTTATCTGACTATGGATGACCTCCAAAATTTAAAATACTTGGAACGATGTATTTTAGAAAGTGGACGAATTACAGCAACCGTACCTTTATATTTACGTCGATTGGACGCCCCCTTAAAAATTGATGATAATCTCGAATTTCCTGCTGACACAAATTTCGCAATATGTCCATGGATTTTACATAGGGACCCTCAAATATTCCCAGAACCCTTAAAATTCGATCGGATAGATTTTTAGCCGAAAATGTAAAGAAACGACATCCATATTCCTATATTCCTTTTAGCTTGGAACCAAAGTTGTGTATTGGCTATAAAGTAGCGTTAATGCAGATTAAAATTAGAATGACCCAAATTTTACGCAATTTTGAGATTTTTTCAGATGAAAAATTGGAAAATGTCAAATTACTTTTGGGACTAACTATTCTACCAGAAAATGATTTTAAAATAATTTTAAAACGAAGAAATCATTAAAAAATCCATGCCTTTTCACAAATTTATTTTCCAAAAGATCAAATTTATTCACAAATTTTAAATACCTTAAAATAAATTTGACAACAATACTCCAATTGTTCATTAAAATCATCCCCACTAACATAAAATCTCCACTTAATTTTAAATTTGTTTAAAAAACTCATTAAAATCAAAAAAAAATCCACAAATTTACACCAAATTTTCCCTGGACACGAAATAATTATATTTCTCCCTCGTAAATGTCTTGACCTCCACCACTTCCGTAGACATTTCTTCCTCCATCTCCCCAAACAATCCCACACTAATTTCCTTTAAATTTCCAAGCACCCTCCAAACCCCACACTTATAAATTTCTCCCCTTGCCGCCCACTCAAAAATTTGCATATCATCTCCATCCCCCTTTCCTTCTCCCCCCTTTTTCCTTTGCCTCTTCAAATTTTCCTCAAATGACATATGACTCCCCATAAAAATATACTCCAAATTTGGCAACGCCCCAAAAATCTTATCCATTGGAAACCTCTCCAAATTTCCCTGACATTCCACCAATTCCAGCGTCTTCACACTTGGTAAACACCCATAAACACTGTCCTTTGGCATTTTGTCCTCCACAAAATATAAAAAGGATAAAAATTTCAAATTTTCAAAATTCCCTCCCTTCAAACTTTTAAAAAGTTCCGCCAACTCGTTGCCCCTATCCAAACGAAATGCAGTTAACGCCAACTTTTCCAAATTTGGCGCCCTCAACATTCCAACCGCTTTAGAAGCAGATGTATACTTCGTACAGTCCTCCATTTTTAAATCCATCAAATTTGGGAACTCAAATTTACTCGCCACTATTTCCGAAAATGTTCTCACATTTTTTCCCAATCTTTTCACTTGGCCGCCATAACGTTCCATTAAATTTGTCAAAAGAAACGGATAAGTTAACATGTCGAAATTTTCATCGTCGTCGAATGAAAGCGACTCCAAATTTGATAATTCAGGTAACGGGTTCCTCCCAACAAATTTTCTCAACTTTCCAAAAGAAATTTCCGAAGTGTTCTTTGAACTTGACAAAAGTCCGGAAATTTTCAAATGTTTTAAATTTGGTAATCTGAGAAGCGATTCCCTCAAAACTTTAAATTTGGCTAGTGGCTTTGGACGATGGTCGTCACTATCCAGATACAAATGAATGCGGGTGATATGATACCCAAATTTGATGAGAAGGTCGTAAACGTGATCCCAATAATAGTGGAATAATTCATCATCATTTGTAAAAGTTATAAGATCCATGAGAAATGGATTCTGATTGGTGGGATGACACTTCATCTGCTTTAGAAATTTCTTGATGTCTTTTGTCTTCTCAAATTGGATGGAATAAAAGCCTTTGTTCATTAGGGTGGGTATTTTGTGGAAGGATAGGGGGGAAATTTGTGGGGGATGGTAGTCAGCGTCGTAGAAACATGGTGGGTGGTTTTGGAGGAAGAGGGTGGTTCCTTGGTTCCAAGGTTTGCAGACAAGGCGGCAGTTTAGAATGGAGGGAAGGTCGAGATGGGGATAGATGAATGGAAATATCTGGAAAAAATAAATTTGTGGGAAATTTGTTAAATTTGATTAAATAATTTTAAATGGTGATTTAATGTTAATTGGTGGTGTAGTTTAATTTATAGTTACCTTTTCCAGTAACCAGAGATGGGCGGTTGGATGGACGATTCTGTAGAAATTTGTGGAACATCTGGAAATGTTGACCATGTCATCAGAGAAATTGGTTAGGTTGAGAAAAATCATTTCTAGTATCTATAAATTATTAAATAGTATAGAAACATTAGTGTTTGCTGTTTATTATGGAAAATTTAATTTTTAATGGTTAATTACTAATTAAAAAATTTAAACTGTTTAAAATATATAGTTACCTCGTCTGGAAGCGGTGGAACATGGTTTCCAGCATTCTGGGTTGGATTTACAGTTGAACTGGTTGATTGTTTTGGATTGTCAGAGTTCGCCTTTTTAAGTGGAGAATCCATCTTGGGACGATAATTAATTAAAATTTAATTATTAAAATTATAACTGTTTAAAAAATTGTTTAAAAATAATAAAAAACCGGCTCAACCGAAATATAATTTAGCAAGATAGGATACTATACTGCTATTGCCTCGGGCTAATTTTCGTTTGCAAGAAAATTAGTTATAATGAGTATAAAAAAGCTGGTCTATAATTAAGTAATTTACGGTAAATTTAATTAGTGTTTAAAAAGAAAGCAGTTATATTTTTTTTGTGAATAGTAAACAAATTTATTTTCTATAAAAAGTCGAATTGATTTGTTTACTTTTCTTAAGATCACACATGCAAGATATACACTGTTATACGGCAAGCATTGTAAATGCATAGCAACTGTGTTCTGTTTACAAGCAAGCTACACAGCTGAGTAGAAGCTCTACGCCGTCCACAAAATATAAAAAAGCCAAATAATATTTTTTCTACAAAGTTTTTACAAATTTTTAAATCTGAAGCGTATATTATAATTATAAATAAGTTTAAAGTTTAATCATTCGATATAATATATTTTAAAGATGAAGCTCTATTTATTAGAAGATCAATTAATTAGGATGGATCCTCTATTTAATTCAGCGTATCGAAGTTTTCGGTTCCACACCGACACTTTAATAAGAGAACATCCTGAAAATGAGGATGACGAGGATCAAAGACGATGGTATATTTTGAGGGAGGCCCTAAGTCGAAAGTTGGGTCAAAATAATGAGTAAGCCTATTAAATTATTAATTACCAATTTAATTTTAAGTGTTGACGTTATTCTATATAAAAATACATTTGTACTAATTTTAAATTTTGTGTTGGTTTTTTTTAAGTTTCGTGACAATCGAATTCAATTTCGATGGAACTCTGGGAAAACATTCACCACCAAAATTGGACATTGCTGTGGAAGGAAGCATGCTAAAAGCACTACACGAGTTGTTATATTTGGACAGCAATTGTGAACTGTTAAAAATACATTTTACGGCAACTGGAAAATATTATTTGGGGGATATGGCCGATACATTGACAAGTGCTGGGGGTGGACGTAGTGAAGGTGGGAGTGAGGATGATGATGATGATGACGACGATAATGATAAATGGTGTCCCATGACTATAACTGCAACAGGTATAAACAGACAATTGAAATTTAAAAATAAATTTCATTAGTATTTTAATTTATAAAATTTTAATTAAATTTGGTGTTTAGATTTCAAGTTGCCTAAGGCTGCCAGTAAGAGTGCACTTCACACAGTATATCAACAGAAGAATGTGACGTTACCTTCGTCTGAAAATCCGCCGGGGGATTTATGGCGAAAAAATAATAAGGGAACTTGGAAGCTTTGTGTGGAGGTGGAAGTGGAGAAATTTGTGTATCATGTGGATACAGTGTCACATGGCTCGGATATTAATAGGATGATGTTGGAACAGAGGAAATTTTGTGATGTTACTATAGTTAGTGGGGATGGAGAGGAGATTCCTTGTCACAAGTTGTTTTTGTGTGGTAAGTAAATTTGTTATGAAAAAATTTAAATGAAAAAAAATATATATTGAGGAAATTTGAGGAAAAATGGTTAATTTGTGTAAATTTGGGGGATTTTTTTGGTGTTTTTTTTAGTAAACTCGCCTGTTTTTACAAGTATGCTGGAAGGACAGCGATTTAAAGAAGGGCGGGAAAATAAAATTTGTATTGAGGACATGTCGAATGAGGGCATTAACGCTTTGTTGAAATATTTATATTGTGGGGATGTGAGAACGGCTTTGGTCAATTGTCATATTGCTTTGGAATTGTATCAGGCGGCGGATAAATATGATTTGAAGAAATTGTTAAACGTGATGAATTTAATTTTGACGGAGAAACAAGTGGATTGGTATGATACGGAGATTGCGCTGACATTGTTTCAAATTTGTGAGGAGAAGAATGTTAGATTGAAGGAAAAGTGTGTTGAGGTGTTGGCAAGGTGAGTATATAAACTGTGAAAAAATGTAAAATAAAATGGATGCACTGATTTTGAATATAAATTTGTGTAAAATGGTTTAAATTTGATTTTTTTATTGTTTTTTGGATAGTAAATATGATGAGCTGGAAGGAAGTATGGCTTTTAAGGAAGTTTTCAAGACGAAAACAGCGAGGGAAATGATTTTAATGAGTTTGAAAATGTATAAGGAGAAGGGTAGTGAAGAAAAAGAGTTTTCTTAGTTGTACGTAAGCTTTTATGGTAAGGGACGACTTGTGTGTGTATTTTAATGACGCAATGTATTGTAATTTTTATTTATGTATTTTAACTAGTAATTAGGATTGACAGGTTTGGCTGTATAGTTTTTTTGTATTTTTATAAAAAATAAAGTTTTGCTAATTTGTAAAGTGTTAACGTACTTTTAGGAACGTGGCTAGTAATTTTAGATGTATGTATATATATTTTTTTATCGAAGTACGCTACTTTAATTCTGTTATAGTGTCTTAACTAGTGTGATGTGAAAAGTTTTTGGTGATTATATTGTCCAAAAATTTTTAACTTTTTATTTACTTTAGAACAAAATGTGTATTTTTAGTTGAAATTGTAAGAAGTACACATAAGCCATTCTTGTATTCTTAATAGTTTCGAGAAAAATATGAGTTTTTTCCTGTCGTATGAATTTATTTTCTACAAATAAATAATTTAAATTTTATTTGATGACATATTCCTATAGAACAATTTATATTTAATACAAAATGATTTTTTGCTGTAGATTTTAGTTGATACAATAGGAATTTGCATTATAATGTAATAAAATTTTCGTTTAAGTAATAAATTAAAATACGTAATTTTATTTCAAAATAAATCATGTAAACATGAGGTAAATAAGTGCCAGAAGTCATATAAAATGTAAAAATGAAAGCCGGCTGCGCCGGCGTACATTCACTTAATCAGTTGGCTAATTGTAATTGATCAATTTAACGTTGCTGTATAAAATCATTAAACATTTGTCATTTAAAAAAATCACGTTGTAAAATGAGCTATATTTCAAAAACTGTTGAGTTTTAGACCATAGTATCTTGACAAAGTTTGATCCCCATATTCT